>JASAMX010017802.1:0-56301 GCA_030248175.1 Microlaimidae sp. YZB2_3 | reverse complement strand
ACCACCCCCCAATATTTTTTTTTGGGGGGGCATACCTTCCAAATTTTGACGTTGCTCATCATCTATGATTACATAGTAATAATAATTTTTTTTAGTTTAATGCTGAAAATCAATAATTTTAAAGATAATATTAATTATGAAAATCTAACATTTGTCACCATATTCATCAGATTAAGACGCAACTGTATTAAGCCACAAATTACGGCGTTTTCGTCACTTTTAAAAACAAAATCTTAATTATAAAATTAGAGTGCGATAATTTGGGCGACATTAGTTGCTGCAGTTTTTGTATAGCTGACAAATATGAGGTTTTATGTTTTTCCTTTATTTTATGCTATTATATTTGCTATGATAAGCCATAAATGGGCACATAATGTGTGGGTAGCGAAGTGAAGCGACCGTATTGATTTGGTGTTTTTGACGAAAACAATGCGCATGACATGGGAAAAAATTTCTGAAAAAAATGTATTTGAGAAATGGTGTAAGATTGTTTCTATCAAAATATATAACACAAGCAGTGGCGTGCCCAGGATTTCATTTCGGGGGGGGGCGGTCTGGGGGGGTACATACTAACCCTGAGGGGGGTCTGGGGGGCGGCAGCCCCCCAGAAATGGGGGGGGTCTGGGGGGGCGACAGCCCCCAGCGGCCGGTCAAGGGGCAGAGCCCCTTGTCAGGGGGGTCCGGGGGGCAGAATGCCCCCCGGGGGAGAAAATTTTTAATTTAAGGCGCTAAAATACACTAGAAATTTTAATTCCAGATGATAATTAAAACAAAATTTAAGTTTTTTTTATTCCTATCCATTTAAAACATGTGTTTAAAACGTTAATAAAAGGTTAATAGTGTTTATAGTAGTTTTATTTAACATGTATATGCCTTAACTATTGAGCGGCAAAATCGATTGAAATGGAAAAACAGAGATAAATTGTCAATTTAAACTACCCGCGAAGCGGGGAAAATTTGGTTTTTTGACTATTAATATGCTTTTGGAAGGCATCAGGAAAGTTTCTGTATTAATATTTAAGAAAAAAAATTTTCTCTCCCAAAATTCAAAAAACGTAAGGTTCCCCCCTTACGAAAAAATCCGGCTTCGCCGGATTACGGGGGGGGGGGGCGGCCGCCCCCCCCCCCCCCCCCCCCCCCCCCCCCTGGGCACGCCACTGAACACAAGAGACTGTCCGACTGTACACTAAATTTTTGACCAAAAATTTTGCAAGTCGCTCATGCAAAACTTAACTTTGTGCGACTTTTCTCGGAAAAATCCGCCATTTTCTGCTATATTTCCGCGCTGCGATTTTTAACACAGTGATAGTTTTCTTGCATTACTAACTGGACTGCAATTTCTTTTGCACTAAACACTTATTCGCACTGCGATTTTTTAGCACTGCGGTTTGGCTGCACAACGAAAAAATAACACAGACGCTGTAGTAATTTTTTTAAATAGATTAAAACACTTCGGAAGTGATTTTATTTAGTTTTAAAATGTTGGAAAGTGAATTTATTTTTATTAAAATTAAAAAAAATATATGACATATTAACGTTAAAAAAACACGACTTTTACCCATTTAAACACGGTATCTTTGTTTTTATTTTTTTGTTGTGCAGCCAGGCTCGCAGAGCTACAATAATCGCAGTGCGATTAAAGTAGTGTTGAATGCAAAGGAAGTCGCAGTTCCCACTCCAAGAAAACTAACACTATGTTAAAAAATCGCAGCGCGGGAAAACTAGCAGAAAATGGCGATTTTTCGCTAGAAAAGTCGCACAAAAGTTTGTAATGTAAGTGCCACTTTTCTACACTATGTTAAAAAATCGCAGCAAGGGATAACTAGCAGAAAATGGCGATTTTTCGCTAGAAAAGTCGAACAAAAGTTTGTAATATAAGTGCCATTTTTCTACAAAATATTAGCCAAAAATTCAGTGTACAGTCAAACATTCTCTTAAGTTATATATTCTTGCTTCTACTTAATAAGTAAAAAGTTAAATGGAGACGCTTTTTTCAAAGCAAAAATTCGGAGATTTTTTTAGTGAAAGGGATTTAAGCCCCCTGTTAAGTTAGCTTTGTGCCCATCTATGGCATTCACAGGCAATCGAGTCGTATACGAATCTGTGTAAAAAGCAGACGGACGAACGTTACGAGCAATCTACCAGCCGCACTTTAAACCGAACTTTGTCATCCCGAGCCATTGCAGGCTCCAGCGGAACGTCATCCCGAGCCGACAAAGGAAACTCGGCTTCCAGTGGGTCTTCCAGCGCCTTTAGAACGCGGAAATTTAAAAGTGAGTTCCCAAGATGCACGCGTGGGCGATGAGTGGGCGTGTGTACCTAGATCCCACTTAACGCGTGGGCGATTCAGACACGCATGCACGCAAAAATTTAGACCCGCGCGCGCGTGAGCTATGTCGATTGGATTGAACATGCATCCTTAGTTTAGTATCGTAAGTTCCAACTGTACCCATCCCCACTTGCACTTCCCAGTAGTTTATTTAAGATTTTGCGTTTAATATATAACGTTAAATAATAATGGTTAAAATTAAAACGCAAAAGAGCGGTTTTATCGTGTTTCGAATCTTCATTCACGTTTGAAATGGTGTCAGCCTATAATTATAAAGGAAAAACAATTTTTTAAAATGATTTAAGATATTTTTAACCCATTTTTAAGTTTATTTTAAACTTATTTAAAAAATTAAAGGACATGTAAGGCAATGCAAAGTATCTAAATTAAGTCATTTTGCAATTTGTAGGTACCGGTACTCACAAAAAGATAAACCGATTAAAGGCAATATTTTGAAAAAAGGGAGCTATGTAGTTGAAAGCTGAATAATTTAAATTGTGGTTCGATTCCGACCTGGAGCCTGTTTTATTTCATAAAAATATAATTGTTTGTAATTGTAAAATTATAAACGCATATTTTATTTTTTGTTTTTTGTATTAAAGTTTTAATTGTATATATTAAAATTACGATCAGAACTTACACAAAAATTAAGGTCGTGCTTTGGGACTGGAAGTGCTCCGGAACTTTGTAGGAAAATAAGAATCTGTATTCAGGGGCGTAACCAGGAATGGTTGACTGGGAGAGAGGGCGGAGAAAGAAAAGAGGAGGCCGGGGCAATCGTCATCACAAAAGAAAGTGGTAAACGGAGGGGTTTCCCCCCAGAAATTTTTTTTTGAAAATAGAGCCAAAAACTCCTATTAGAAACCTCATTTAAAACTTCAAATTTAGTAATTTACCAGTCCATCCATAATCTCTATGAATCAATATGTTTTATTCTAAAAGCGGGTACCTAAAAGTTCACATCACATTGCATTTATATAGCTTAAAAGGTTTTTTGTTTACAAAAACGGTTTGGATCTGAATGCTCCTTTTAAGTTCAAGACACTCTGAAAACATATTATATTCATTAAAAAAATTTTGTTAAATGGGTAGATCTTTAATAACAAATATAAATTGCTGCAATAATACTAACAGCTATAATTGAGTCAAAATTAGATAAAAAACTACTCTAAAACTTTTTTATTTAAATGTTTACAGTGACAAACATCAAATACTCTCAATAATTTTTTTAAATTCTTTCACGAAACGATGTTTCATATCAATTTTTGTATAGTCAGCAAGAATACTTAATAATATCAAGTTTGTTTTTCGATTGCAGGTCATACTTCTTCTATGGTCTGTTAAAACTCTCTCATACTTCAATACTCTCTCAACTCTATCACACATTTTAGGGTAGTGCATTTAATTTTGGCACTTTTCCCAATTGGGCATTTTTGATTTTGGACTATATCTTTGGTAATCCTGGACGGAATACGACGTTTGATAGCTCAAATGAGAGCTAATTATATGTAGATGACTGTCGTGAGCTTTTTATTTGTTATGTTATGATATTTTTATTTGAAATTGTGTGATTTATGATTTTAAAAAATTGTTACTCGTTTTTAGAGCATGGGCATTTCATGAATACGCAATAAATTGGTTTAAAAATTAAACTGTCCTGGTAAAATTTAGTCTATTTTTCGAATTTTTAGTCCCTGTGGTTCTACGTTGTGTCTGTGGTGAGCAATCGTTATAAAATAAAATAGTGTTATTTCGGCACACTATTGCTGTAGGTAAAAACGGGTTGAATTTAGTGGTCGGGTGTTAAATTGTAGTTGTAAATAGTTAAAAGACAACGTTTAAATGTGTAGGAGTCATAGCACTGCACCTAAACTCGATTAAGATGGTCTTTTTAAAAAGTGCCGAAATTAAATGACTTTTCTCCGAAATTTTCCTCATTTTGATACCATTTGGCATTTTAGCTGTAACTTTTTGCCAGTTACACGTTGAACAACAAGTAAAAGCTTAAATTAAAGAAAACTGTCTGGAGATAATGATAGGCTTTTAAATTTTTGAAAATGATGATTTTTTGACTAAGAAACAATCGATTGTTTGTAAAGTGACGAAATTAAATGCATACATTTAATTTCGGCAATTTTCCATTTTTTTAAAAACTGATTTAATTAAGTTAAAAAACAACTTTCGTACAGTGAATTTTTTATGACGCAACGCAGTATCGTAAAAGCTTTAAAATGAGCTATCAAACACGAAAATCAAGTCATACAGTAAAAAGTTACCTTGGAAAAACGAAAAAGTACCGAAATTAAATGCACTACCCTAGTCCATCTAATTTGTGGGGGAGGGGGTGAAATTTTTTTTCGGCTAGGGGGGGGCAAAATTTCTAGGCTAGGGGAGGGGTGGAACCCACCCCTGCCCACCCTCCCCCCTTTCTCACCTATGACAATGTGCCGCTTCAGGTGTTCAAACACAAAATAAAGTGGGGTGCCGACCGAAACACTCCTTTAATAGCAAACAAAAAATACTTGGTTAGTTAGCTGAGCATACCTAAAATTGCAGATGAATAAAATTTAAAAAACATAAAAATCACGTGTTTCTGTGCTTCCCCGAACACGTACTGTACAAATAAGCATAATAGTTGCACTTCATTAGCGGGCAAGGTACCCAGGGTTTCATTTTTTTTGGGGGGGGGGCGATTTTAGTACAAAAAGAAATTTCGGGGGGCTCCGACCCTTCCCCCCTCCGAAATTTCAGGGAAGGGCGGAGCCCCTTCTAATTTTTTAAGAGGTTCAAAAAGCAGGGATAAACGTAGATAAAGCTGTATAATTCACTGTTTTTGGCCTAATAACCTATTATTTAGTGTTTTTAGCAGTAAATGTTTTTTTAGTTAAAAATTATATTAACAGACATTGCCAGAGCCTGGATTTTACAAAAAAAAGATTTAGAGACCGTTAAGACCCTCTGGCTGCACCCACACTGTACATCAAATCAGATGAGCAGCATCTCCATGTTTTTTGGGGTACTTATATGGAAAATAAATCACCGACCCATTGCTATAGGGTACCTAGTGCATTTAATTTCGGCACTTTTTCGTTTTTCCGATGTAACTTTTCACTGTATGGCCTGATTTTCATGTTTAATAGCTCATTTTAAAGCTTTTACGATACTGCGTTGCGTCATAAAAAATTTACTACAAAAGTTGTTTTTTTACTTAATTAAGTCAGTTTTAAAAAAAAATGGAAAATTGCCGAAATTAAATGTATGCATTTAATTTCGGCACTTTACAAACAATCGATTGTTTCTCAGTCAAAAAATCATCATTTTAAAAAATTTAAAAACATATCATTATCTCCAGACAGTTTTCTTTAATTTAAGCTTTTACTTGTTGTTCAACGTGTAATTGGAAAAAAGTTACAGCTAAAATGCTAAATGGTATTAAAATGAGGAAAATTTGGGAAAAAAGTGCATTTAAATTCGGCACTTTTTAAAAAGACCCCCTTAATCGAGTTTAAGTGCAGTGCTATGACTCCTACACATTTCAACTTTGTCTTTTAATTATTTACAAACTACAATTTACCACCCGACCACTAAATTCAACCCGTTTTTACCTACAGCAATAGTGTGCCGAAATTACACTATTTTATTTTATAATGATTGCTCACCACAGACGCAACGTAGAACCACGGGGACTTAAATTCGGAAAATAGACTAAATTTTACCAGGACAGTTTAATTTTTAAACCAATTTATTGCGTAATCATGAAATGCCCATGTTCTAAAAACGAGTAACATTTTTTTAAAATTATAAATCACACAATTTCACATGAAAATATCATAACATAACAAATAAAAAGCTCACGACAGTCATCTACATACAATTAGCTCTCATTTGAGCTATCAAACGTCGTATTCCGTCCAGGAATTACCAAAGATATAGTCCAAAATCAAAAATGCCCAATTGGGAAAAGTGCCGAAATTAAATGCACTACCCTATAGGCGGCTGGAAAATTTAGGAGATGGAAAGGCATATACTACACTAATCAAACAAATATGGTTGTTTGTTTTGCTTGATGTGTAGTATAATACTTATTGTTTATTAAGATCATTGTACTTTTTTCAATACCATTTTAGGCAAGATCAATAGCGAGACATGCATATATTAAGGCACTTAACCGCCGAGCGAAGTGAAGCAAGAAATTTTTTTGGTTTTTGATGGTCAATTGTGTTATCAAAACTATTTTATAGTTTGGTGCCGAGCGATTAGCGAGGCGCTAGAAAATTTTGATTTTTTATCCTTTAAAAACCACCAAATTTTATTATCTGACGAGCATTTGGGGGGGGGGGGGCGTGTAACTACTACCCTTATTTTTCCCCCTCCGACCGTTTCGGGGGGGGGGCGCCCCCTGGTTATGTCCCTGTCAGCGGGGGCTATTATACTTATGTTACAATTAAAATAAACTACTAAGTTATTTTTATAATTTTTTTGAATAAATTTAGGAAAAAGTTTAAAATACTTATTTTGAAAGTTTATTCTAATACATGTAGTGAAAAAACAAGCAAAAAGTTTAAATTTAAAAAAAAAATAAAATTTTTTTTCAAAAACAGTAGAAGGATATTAAAATAAAAAGTGAAATTAGGGTAACTGACTTAGTTTCGTCCACCTTTTTTATTTTTTTTTGAATAAGTTTTTTCTGGTTTTTTCAATCCAGTGCAAAATTTTAAAATTTCTGTTACACTTAAAGATCAGTGGAGGTTTAAAGGCTTTTCTAGAGTTGCTGAAATTAAGGCGCCAGCCATTAACTTCGGCCACCTAGAAAATCTTGGTATAGACTAGTTTTGAATAAGGGTTTTTTAGTGTAGGAAGAGGGTACAATAATTACTAGCCAATTAGCCAACTAGCCAAGCCAATTATATGTATGGAGAAAATTTGGAAACAGCGAGCGACTAGTACATTTTAGGGTTTAAATTATTTCAAATGTTTATTGGTTCAAAATCTCGACCCCTTCTTTTTAAAATTTCTTAAATACTTTTTTAATATTACAAAAGCAAATGCAGTTTTTTGGGTTTTTTAGTTTTTTGCCGCCTCCTAGGTTGGGCGCTGCTGGCGCGCTTGGTTTCCAGTTTTTTAATGTTTCTATTACAGAAAATGCTTAATTTAAAAGTTTGGAATGGGCTTTTTAAAATTAATTTTTAAATTTTTAATAGTTTTACAACCAAAACATTAAGAAAACCTATGTAAGTTTAAAATTAGTTTCAAAGCACACATTTCAACTTTATTTTTACTAATTCAAAATCGTTATTCACAAAAATACTATTTTAGTGATGATTTCTAACTATTGTGACGTTTAATTAAAAAACCAAAACTTTTTTAGCACAAACTAATATATTAAAGCACTTCAACGTAGTGAAACATATCATCGTGTAGCAAGTTTTATAAAGTATAGGTTTAAACTTTAGAAACTGAGAAAACTAAGATTTTTTCAAAATTTATTTTTTCTTTTTGTACCCTCTCTCGTACTGTAAAATACGCTTATTCAGAACTAGTTATAAGCAAAAATTAAGAAAATCACAAAAAAATCACTTTTTGTATGAAATTGTTGATAATGCAGAATAACACCAATTAAAAACTTTTACAAAAACATTTTATTGAACAATCATGCAGTTACTTTGTGCTAGTTCTTTTGTGCTTTAAAAATAAGCCAATTTTCTAACACCCTCTAAATTGGTGGCCAAAATTAAGGCGTGGCTGAAATTAAGTCAGATAGCCCAAATGACAATTATAATATTAAAAACACGCCAAAATTATCACATTATAAAAAATTTAAAAAAAAAACAAAACGCGCGTAAATAAAACAAACAATAATTTTTGTAATGCATTACGATTCATATTTTTTTGGCTTTAAGTTTTATGCATCACCCGTGAAACGCTAAGCTAAGCTCAGCTGAATCTGTAACTCCAAGCTCTCCATAAAAAAATTAGGTCTCTTGAGCTTTAAAAGTGTGCTTCAAAGATCTGTGGAACATCACTAGTCTATAATGTTCATTTAAAGATGATGCCTGCTTTTAAAAATTTCCAGAGTTCTGAGGGTCCTCCGCAGATTCTAAATACTGAACAGTGTTAAATCAGTTACTAATTTAAAAAAGCTTCAATCATAGGTCACCAACCTCCGGCGGCTAGGGGTGGGGGTCCACACCCCGGGGTGTTTTGGTTTTTGACCTCTAGAGGGGTGTTAGGGGAGGTGTTTTTTATCAAATCAAGTCTTTAGGGGGGTTTTAGGGGGTTTTTCGGTCTTTATAGAGGGGGGGGGGTGGTCGGGGAAGTGGGCCTTAGGGGGGGGGGTATCCGGTCTGAGGTCTTAGGGGGGGGGGGTGCCACCCCCCCTACCACCCCCATCGGGGACCTATAGCTTCAATTCTTTCTCTGAAGGTAAGGGGGAGGGTTTCTTGCCAATTTGGCCGCCAAACAAAATGAATTGGAAATTCTGAGCTTTAGTGGGTGCTTTGGAGCTCCGCAAAACATGAATTATAGTCTATAATACATATTTAACTTGGATACTCACTTTTGAAAAACAGCATTGGACCTCAAGAGCTTCGTGGGGTTGACAACGGATGTGGCGCTCCAGTTCGCAAAACACCCCGGGGACTTCGTGGTCACATTGGAGAATTACCGCGGGCTGGACGCCGAACTGACCAAACTGCAGAACCGACTCCAGGACTTCTACGAAAAGGCCGGAAAAAAGGCATGGGGCGTCGCCGGGAAATTAAGAGAAGGGTGGCGTATTCTTCTCTTGTATATTCATTGAGTCTTGAAAATACAAATATTAGAGTGGAAGTTTAAAATCCAAAAAAAGGTCCACAGAACTACCTACTAAACAACAGAATATTCTCTTTTACAAAGCTTAATATCCTTTCAAACTTCATGTTCTGGGTATTTAAAACAAGGGAAAATTCAGACTTCCACTTTTTAATAAGTAATTTAAAATACTTCGTTAAAAACAAATTATGCTTTTTTCTGTTGAAATATTATAATTACGCTATTCAGGAAATTAGTATAAATTGAAGAGGGCGCAGCAGCGGATTTAAGATTAGCTCCAAAGTTTTGAACTTTACGCTTTGGGAATCGTCATTAATTTTAAAAAAAATTAAAATTTGAATACCGTAATTTTTAAAAATTTTCTCGCGCTTCGCTCTGCTCAGCGCTCGACATTTATATACCTTTTTACAACTTTTAATTGCTGTTTCTAATGAAATTCAAAGACAAGTTTTTAAAATTTTTTCGTGCTGTCGCACGATTTTTTATGTTATACCTTTTTAAACCTATAATTTTTCAAGTTTAACTTGAAAAAAAACCAATGCAAATAAAAGCAAAAAAAATCACTTAGCGCGAAGCGCAAAAATTGTTACCCTTTTTTAATGTCTTTTTTACGTTATTTTGAAAATTTAGAGTACAACCCCCTGCAACCCCCCTCCCTTTCGAAAAATTTGTATTTTATACATACTGACTCAGTCGGTATAAAATACGTGTGACTATGAATCATTCTATAGTTATATACAAGGTGCTGTTTGAAACCTAAAAAGTCAAAGTTGGCGGAAATATTTTATATGAATTGTGACTCATTCTGCTGTAGTTGTAACGTATGGAGTTGTAGCCCGGTGACGCTCTTTGACATTAAAGAACAGCCCCAAATATATTCTTGACGCGGCGCGACTGACGCCTGGGGCGCCGTGCGCTGCTAAATTCAGCGCCGACGGTCGTTGGTACCGAGCGAAAATCCTGGAACCCTTGGACGAAGTCTTAGTTAACGACAATTGGGTGCGTAAAAAATTTAACTTTTGAAACATTAACGCAGCGGGAGTTGTAAGAATTTACATTTGAAACATCAACGCGACGGGCGTTGTCAGCATAGGTGGGCAGCCTCCCGGATTTCTGGGGAGGGTATACCCGACCCCCGAAATTCGGGAAGTGTCCCAAAAATTTTTTGGGGTTGACCCTATTTGTAGCGTTTTTAGTACTGGGACCCCCAAATTTTAGGGGGTGTCCGGGGTACCCCAAAATTTTAGGGGGGTGGGGGTATCGGCAGTAATCAGGATTTTGGGGGGCGTATAGTGTAACCCCCAACCATAGGTTGGCAGTCTCCCAGATTTTGGAGGGGTATACCGTATACCCGACGCCCGAAATGGGGGGTTGTTCCAAAAATTTTTTTTGGGGTATACCTTAAATACCCCATTTTTAGCGTTTTTAGTACTGGGGAGACACTCCAAATTTTAGGGGGGTAAGATAATCCAGATTTTTTGAGAGGGGTATAACCCCCAACCAAACCCCCTACTCACCTATGCGCCCAACTCGCACGACCCAACGCGAGACCAACGCCCCCTATGCCCCCATACCCCTCTCCAACTTTGCTTCCTCCTGCCCACCTATAGTTGTTAGTATTATGACGTTCAAACTTTAGGTTGCGGCTTACTAAACGCGTGTTATTTACGCGCTATATTAGCAGTCGTTGTTCAAATTTTATTTTTTTTTTATTCAAGTTTTATTTTTTTATATTTTTTTCCTAAGTTTTTTACTTTGGAATAATTTTTAATAATTTTATGCATGTGTTGAGTGCTAACATAGCACACAGTTGGCAAACGCTTAGTGGACCAACCACAGAAGTCTGCGGTTGAAAAAAGACGCAAGTTTTTTGAACAAAAAAACACGAGTTTTTTGAAACAAATAGCTAGTTCGACATTTGGTAAAAAAAGCGCAATATTGTCTAACAATAAATAAGAGGTTGGCATAACCAAGAATATATAACACAAGAGAATGTCCGACTGTACACTAAATTTTTGACCAAAATTTTGCGAGAAAAGTCGCACTTTTGAATTCGTGTGCGACTTTTCTCGCAAAAATCCGCCATTTTCTGCAAGTTTTCCCGCGCTGCGATTTTTAACACAGTGTTAGTTTTCTCGCAGTGGGGACTTCGACTTCTTTCGCACTCTATGCTGCTTTATTCGCACTGCGATTATTTTCGCACTGCGAGCCTGGCTGCGCAACAAAAAAAATACAGACGCTGGTAGTCATTTTCAATGGAGTAAAACACTTCGAAACTTGTTTTATTTAATTTTAAAACGTTGGAAAGTTACTTTATTTTATTAAAACTAAAAAGTTTTAACATTTTAAGGTAAAAAAAACGACTTTTACTCATTTAAACACAAAATTTTCGCTCCGCTTTGTTTTTATTTTTTTTGTTGCGCGGCCAGGCTCGCAGTGCGAAAATAATCGCAGTGCGAATAAAGCAGCATAGAGTGCGAAAGAAGTCGCAGTCCCCACTGCGAGAAAACTAACACTGTGTTAAAAATCGCAGCGCGGGAAAACTAGCAGAAAATGGCGGATTTTTGCGGGAAAAGTCGCACACGAATTTAAAAGTGCGACTTTTCTCGCAAAATTTTGGTCAAAAATTTAGTGTACAGTCAGACATTCTCTTGTGTTATATATTCTTGGCATAACTAAGTTTTGCTTAGCTTTATTTGTAGAAGTTTGTGTAGGTTTCTTAGTTATGGAAACTAAGATTAACTCTCCATCTTCTAGCTGTTCATGTGGTTTTTACAAAAAAGTTGAATTTATTATTCACAGGTGTTTGAGGTCGTTTGACTAAAAATTACTCTCCACGGGTTCATTAACACCACTAATATCGCGTTAATATTCGCGTATTTGGTTGGTAGAAGCGCAGAAATTTCTTTTATTAATATCGTCTCGTCATAGTTTAAAAATAAATTTAAAATTCTTCCGCACCATATAATGAGTTTTTAAATAAAAAAATACTACATTAAAATGTCTAGTGCGGATATCAACGGACCCTGTCGTTTTGGTTTTTGTGTGTGTGAATTTTAACCATATAATATCGCAGACCTGTGCACGGTCTGGAAATGCCCCCCCCCGCTTTATTGGAGGATTTGCCCCCTGTTTTATTGCCCCCCCTCCGCCAAAAAATGAAAAAGTACCCAAAAATTAGGAGCCATTTTGACCTATAATGACGCCATCATCGCGAAAATTTTGCAGTTTTTAGCCTATTTCAATGCATTTTTAGTTATTTAGACCTATTTTTACCTTATTTTCGCTTTTTTTGTCCCTTTTTTCCCTTTTCCCTTCTTTTTTTCTCTTTTTTTCTCCTTTTTTTGTCTTCTTTTTCTTTCCCTCCTGCTTGCCCCCCCGTTTTTTTGCCCCCTCGTTTCAAAAAAGTTGCCCCCCCCCGTGCCCCCCCATTTTGGAATGCTCCCCCCCCGTTTTAACCCCGGGGGGGCGGTGCACAGGTCTGATATCGTTTTTATATTTTAAAAGAGAAATAGGTAAACTCTTATTTATTGAATTTTTTAACTTTTTATTGCTTAAAACATTGATTTTGACCTCAAAACTTAAATTTTAATGTAGTTACAAGTCACTTTAAAGACATTTTTTCTTCATTTTTTCAGAATTGGGGGTTAACTTAACCTTTTTTCTACACCCAACCAATGAATGGAGGGGGTTAAACAATAGGTTAAACGACAGCCTCCTGGATTTTGGGGCTATACCCGACCCCTGAAATTTGGGTAAGGCTTGGGGGGCGTGTTCCAAAAAATTTTTTGGGGTATACCTTAAATACCTCATTTTAGCCTTTTTGGTACTGGCATTTGGCACCCCTCCCACAAAGTTTAAGGGGGTGTCCAGGGTACCCCAAATTTTAGAGGGGGGTGTCGGCAGTAATCGAGATTTTTTTTTGGAGGGGGGGGGGGGTAGCGGGTAGAACGCTCTTCCCAACCACCTTCTGCTCACATATCGGTTAGAAACCCACCTTCCCCAAATTCGAGTGGTGGTGGGGAGATTAATCTCTAACCCGATGTGACGTGCATGCCTATCATAGGTGGGCAGCCTCCCGGATTTTGCGGGGGTATACCCGACCTCCAAAATTTGGAAGGGGGGTGTCCCAAAAATTTTTTTGGGGTATACCCAGGGGCGTAGCCAGGATTTTGGAAAGGGGGGTTGTTGTACTCCATACAAATTTTTCGAAAGGGGGATTGTAGGGGGTTTTCAAATTTTCAAAATAACGTAAAAAAGACATTAAAAAATGGTAAATTTTTTGCGCTTCGCGATAAGTGATTTTTTTTGCTTTTATTTGCATATAGGTTTAAAAACGTATATAACATTAAAAATCGTACGAAAGCACGAACAAATTTTCAAAAATTGTTTTTGAACTTTATTAGAAACATCACATAAAAGTTGTAAAAATGTATATAAATGTCGAGCCCTGAGCGGAGCGAAGCGCGAGAAAATTTTTAAAATTGTTCTCTTAGGACCCCCAAATTTGGGGCGTAGCCAGGATTTCGGAAAGGGGGGGTTGTATTATACTCCATACAAATTTTTCGAAAGGGGGATTGTAGGGGGTTTTCAAATTTTCAAAATAACGTGAAAAAGACATTAAAAAATGGTAATTTTTTTTGCGCTTTGCGCTAAGTGATTTTTTTGTTTTTATTTGCATATAGGTTTAAAAACGTATATAACATTAAAAATTGTACGAGAGCACGAACAAATTTTCAAAAATTGTTTTTGAACTTCATTAGAAACATCACTTAATTAAAAGTTGTAAAAATGTATATAAATGTCGAGCCCGGAGCGAAGCGCGAGAAAATTTTTAAAATTGTTCTCTTAGGACCCCCAAATTTGGGGCGTAGCCAGGATTTCGGAAAGGGGGGGGGTTGTACTCCATACAAATTTTTCGAAAGGGGGATTGTAGGGGGTTTTCAAATTTTCAAAATAACGTAAAAAAGACATTAAATAATGGTAAATTTTTTTGCGCTTCGCGCTAAGTTATTTTTTTGCTTTTATTTGCATATAGGTTTAAAAACGTATATAGGTAACATTAAAAATCGTACGAGATCACGAACAAATTTTCAAAAATTGTTTTTGAACTTCATTAGAAACATCACTTAAAAGTTGTAAAAATGTATATAAATGTCGAGCCTTGAGCGGAGCGAAGCGCGAGAAAATTTTTAAAATTGTTCTCTTAGGACCCCCAAATTTTTACCTCCGCCAGTTCGAAAGGGGGGGGTTGCAACAACCTCCATAACTCCCCCTGGCTACGCACTTGGGTATACCTCAAATACCCCATTTTTAGCGTTTTTAGAACTGGGACCCTCAAATTTTAAGGGGGAGGTGTCCGGGGTACCCCCACGTTTTAGAAAGGGGGGGGGTCGGCTATAGTCGGGATTTTTGGAGGGTGTAACCCTAACAACCCGGAAACCCCCCCCCCTCCCTGCCCACCTGTGATGCCTATGTTTGATTCAGACCTGTGCACGGTCTGGAAATGCCCCCCCCCCGTTTTATTGGAGGATTTGCCCCCCCCCGTTTTATTGCTCCCCCGCCAAAAAATGAAAAAAAAAACCCTAAAATTATGATATGACGCCATTTTTGACCTATTTTTACCTTATTTTCGCTTTGTTTTTTTCCTTTTTTACATTTTACCTTCTTTTTTTCTCTTTTTCTCCTTTTTTTCTCTTTTTTTCTTTCCCCCCTGCTCTGCCCCCCCCCCCGTTTTATTGCCCCCCCGTTTCAAAAAAGTTGCTCCCCCCCGCGCCCCCCCATTTCGACAATCCCCCCCCCCCCGTTTTAACCCCGGGGGGGCAGTGCACAGGTCTGTTGATTTATACGGCTCGTTGTAAGTTTCAGGTTATCAACAACAACAACAACGGCTCGTTGTATTTAGAAATTCGTCTACTTCGTCGACTTCGGAAATTCGGAATGGGTGAGCGCCGACTCGGACGTCCGGCGACTCTCCGGCCTTTTTTACGACGCGGCGGTGATGGGGGTTCGCTGCGCCTTGCGCGGAGTACGGCCCCCCGGGGGAAAATCCACCCCCGGCGGAAAGCGATCGCCGTCGGCTTGGGAAAAATCGACCCCCGGAGCGGGAGGAGAATGGCCGGAGGAGAGCGTGCGTTTTTTGGGAAATTTTCTGGAGAGGCGTCTGTGCTGCCGGTTTGTAAGGCTGATGGGAAAACGAGGGGGCGATTCGAATCGGACGCGAAATGGAAAAGAAGGGGGCGATTCGGATCGCATGGTGGTCGACTTGTACGACAGAGGAGCTGGACGGGAGACGAAAGTAAATTTTGTTGTTTTTTTGTATATATAAGTTTACAAATGATAATAACGCATACTAATAAAGATGCCCGATTCTCCACAAAACTGATGTCGCCTAAAAAATTTTTTGGGTGCGCATAACTCGCTAGCAGCAGGGCGAAAGTGCAGATTTGTGCACGGTCTCGAAAGGCCCCCTGGAATATTTGTGGCTGTGCCCCCCCCCTTCGTTTTGAAGAAAATGAGAAAAAAAGAGAAAAATCGAAGAAAAAAAGAAAAAAAGGACAAAAAAGCAAAATTTAAGTAAAAATAGGTCTAAAATGGCTTAAAAGCATGGAAATAGGCTAAAAACTGCAGAAAATTGGCGATGATGGCGTTTTAATAGGTCAAAAATTGTGCCATAATTTTTGGTTACTTTTTCCCTTTTGGGCGAGCGGGGGGAAATAAAAATGGGGGAAGAGGGGTGGGTGGGCACAACCACTAATATTCCGGGGGGAGGCATTTTCATACCGTGCACAGGTCTGCATAGTAGTGTAATATTTTGAAGGTTATTTCGATCGGAAGAGCGATGGTGGAATTGGGACTGGCTCGTACCGACAGAAGCCCAACAGCATCCGTTTTTGACAGCCGTTTTCCGGAAGTTGCTTCTGAAAGCTTCCGGAAAGCCCAATTGCCGGAAGTTTCAACCGAAAGTTTTCGAAACTCTCGATTTTCGGAAATTGCTTATGAAAGTTGTCAGGCATCGAAATTTACAGAAGTTAATCCGGGAATGCAGAAGTCTTCGTTGCGAAAAGTTTCTTCATCTTCGCTTTCAGAAGGAGCGGCATCATATATTGAAGAACCGAAAGAATTCCACGGTGAGTTGTAAAAAATTGTAAAAAAGTTTGTAGGGATCGTAGTATGTGGATGAGGTTTAATTGGTGTTAAGTTAGAACACACCCCAGACCTGTGCATTGCCCCCCGGGCTTTATTGGGGGGGGGGGGCAATTCCAAAACAGGGGTGGGCAATTTTTTTGAAACTGGGGGATAAAACGGGGGGAAAGTTGGGGAGAAAAAAGAAGGAAAAAGTAAAAAGATAGACAAAAAAGCGAAAATACGGTAAAAAAAGGTATAAAATGGCTTAAAATGCGTTGAAATAGGCTAAAAACTGCAAAAATTTCGTGATGATGGCGTCATAATAGGTAAAAAAAATGGCGCCATAACTTTTGGGTACTTTTTCATTTTTGAGCAGGGGGCAAATCCTCCAATAAAGCAGGGGGTATTTCCAGACCGTGCACAGGTTTTCTTCCCTGCCCTCAAACTTTTTGTCCCTTTCCCCTTTTCTAATAACGATTTAACCCTTCTCCTATTTAGACAGGTAAACCTCCGGGATTTTGAGCGGGAAATATACCCTAAAACCTGTTTTTTTTAGCGTTTTTAGTATTGGAATCCCCTCCCTTAATTTTAGAGAAAGGGGTGCTTAAGCTCTCTCCAGACAGTTTTCTTAAGTATGGAAAATCGCGATTTTGGGCATACGAGATCTCGTGAAGTACAGAAATATTTCCATAAAAAATTAATATGAGTGTTAAAAAGTCAAAAATACTACGATTATAAAGTGCACATTTATTATGTTATTGGCAGTAGTTGAAATAATTGATATTAAAAATCAGATTGCAACGAATTTTTTTAAAACTCTTAGAAATATGCAGTATTCATTATTTATTAGGGAAAATACTTCCAATAAAGAGATTGTTACCCTTTTTCACGTTCGTAACAATTTTTGTATTTATGGTTTAATATACAATTTTCCGTAAAAAATGGAGGTTATTTTTTTCAAAATTGCGGTGAGACTTCGATTTAATTTAATTTGGTAACATTTGAAGCTCCAGATAGTATATTTCTATTGAAATTTATAATTTGTGGAAGGCCATAATATCTTTTGTATTTTTTTAACGCATAATTAGTTCTCTCGTGCGATTTATCAATTTATTTCAGAGGGTTTGTTTATAAATCGCTTTTGGAGCTCATTAACCCATGGTTGCAGTGGCATAGTCGGTTAGCGCGTCGTTAAATTTTTGAAAGGTCCCGAGATCGATTCCCACATAAAACATATTTGGCCATAATTTTTGGTTGATTTTAATAATATTTTTTTATAATTTTTAAAATTTATTTCACATGAATTCAAAAAGTATAATTATTGTAAACAGAATTTGTTGCCTGCTTATCGCCAATTAGTCAAATTTTCGTCATTTTAATATCTTAAAATAGTATAATACTCTATAAGTATAATAATTCAAAAATAAATTATGTGTAAATAAAAATGGGTAATTTTTGCTGTTTATTGCAATTGGTTTACTACTAAACGCTCTGCAATAAAAACTGTCCGGTTAATACCTCATTTTGATTTTATTTCTTTCTTTGGAGGGACATTCAGCCGCTTTGAGATTTCTTTTGGTAGGGAGGGACAATATAACCCTCCTCAGCCCAGGGGCGTAGCCAGGATTTCGGAAAGGGAGGGGGTTGTACTCAGGGACGTAGCCAGGGGGGGGCGGCGGCGCGCCCCCCCCCCCCCCGAAACAGTCGGACAGGAGGAAAAATAAGGATAGTGGTTGGCATAGATGTTTTTGGTCGGGTCCGCTAAGGGGGGGGGGTCCACCCCTGAGTGGAAGGCCAAAATTTTTCAGAGGGAGGTCCAGGAAGGGGTCCGGACCCCCTCTGGCTTTTTCGGATGGGTCGACCCGGGGTGGGAGATTTCAAATTTAGGGTGGGGGTAGTGTCTCATTTTTCAGCAAAATTTTTTAAACTCAATAATTTAAGTGTTTTTAGGTCTAGTATTGAATTTTATGTATTAAAACAGCCTATTTAGGCCTAAAAAAGTGTATTTAAAGACTGTTTTTACCTAAAAACCTGTGTTTTTGACAGTAAATAAAAAAATATACTTCCAAATTGGTCGGGAGGGGGGGTGGGTCCAGCCTTTCAGGGGGGGGGGTGAGAGGACCGCTCTCGTGCTTGGGGGCAGGGGGGGCCCCCTGGAAATTTTCCGGGGGGGGTCCAAACATTTGGATCTAGGGCGGGGGGCACCCCTCTGTCCCATAGATGTTTTTGGTCGGGTCCGCTAGGGGGGGTCCACCCCCGGGTGGAAGGCCAAAATTTTTTAGGGGGGGGGGTTTAGGGGGGTCCGGACCCCCCTGACTTTTTAGGGGGGGTCGACCCCGGGTGCAATATTTCAAATTAAGGGGGGGTCAGGGGGGTCCAAATTCTCCAGCAAAATTTTTTAAAATCACACGGTTTTTTTTACTTTTACTTTATTTAAATTAAAAATTTTTCAAATTATTTTTACTTTTTCTTAAAATAATCGAAAATCATTACTTTTTACAACAATACTGGTAACACTAATTAAAAAACCCTTGTGTTCTTTCTTTCCAAATTTTTTTTTATTTTTCTGATTCGTTATAAGTTTCTTGAGATATGGCCGTTATAAATACACCACGTAAACTAATTTTTTTTTTTCACAACCAAAGGTTTTATGTTAAAATTTGCATTATATAATTTGCATGCAACATTTTTAGACCATGTAAAAAACATTAATAAAAAATACTAAAAAAAAAGCCCGCGTTTTCAGGGATTAGTTACTTATACCTATAGTTATAGGCAAATAAAATCAAATTTAGACGACTTCGATAATTGCAGTATTTGATCAACCATTTAATAACAAAACAATTCAAAATTTTTAACAAAACTGGTTTATTAATAAGATAAAAACTTGTATATTACCAATTATTTACCAAATTACTCAATTTGAAACCAAAATGTACATTTTTTTAAAGGCTAAAGTTAGTTAATTTCCGTATATTTTGCGTAAAGGCGGAATTAAGAAAAAATTCTGCATTCTTATTTGTTTTCATAACAAAAACGTCATAACTGCATAATTTTAATTGGTCGGCTTATTTATAATCGTAGAATTCCGGCTTATTTTTATGCTGATTTATCGGATAATAAAAAATACTGTAAATTATTAAGGTTAAAAATTATTTTCTAAAGGGTACAGAGTTTTTTTAATTGTAAAAAGTGAATCTGGAGCTGTAAAATTTTTTTAAGAACCAACAGCACGTAAAAATTGGCATTTAAAACGTAAAGTAAAAATTGTGTTTGGGGTTAGGTTTAGGTTTAAGCTTAAATATAGATTTTAGAGATTGCAAACTTTTGACTCCATACACTCCCAACTCTAAGTTTGCAAGTTTTGGCTCCAAGTTATTCCAGCTCCAAGTTTTTTTATTTAAACAAACCGAAATTTTCTAACGTACTATTATTTTGAAACATGTTAGTTAAGGACGTAGGAAAATCACAAAGCTGATTTTTCAGTACCATGGAGCATATTTTCAATGTGCATAAGAAGATGCAAACCATTCGTTTTAATTCAAAAAACACCGCTACCGTTAAGGAGAACCCGTTTTTTATTATTTCATCTTTTGGCGTCATTCTTTTGAAATTAGTTTCTTTCTTGGGATAATCCGATAAAAGATAGACTGGACTGTGAATAAGGGCCCCCTGTTCCTTTGGTCCCAGAAGGTCAAAAAGGTCATGAGAATGAATAAAAAACTTGATCGCACCCTGGAAAGACGCCTTGACCCGTGATAAACCATCAACAAATGTGAGAAAACCTTTCGGAACAAAACGTACCGCGTGCTGTGAAAAAAGGGTACAGTTCGGGGACCCCACACCGTTTTTCGTGATAACTAAATTTTGTGTTTAAAAATTATTATTTGTGGGAATTTTCGCTCTTATATAAATTTTAATATATTTTCAAAAAAAAATCATTTTTTGATTTAGTAATTTTAAATCATAAGTGAAGAACTTTTAAAACTTTTAATTTATGAAAAAAAATCTTTAAATCATTGTACCGCTGAAAACCCAGATAAACATTCACTTTTTTAAATTTTATAAAGTTTAGTTTTTATTTCTGATTTTCCAAAAATTTTGATATTTATGTGCGCGGCTCGGTGTCTCCCCTAATTCAGTGGCAATACCACCCTTTTTTATTCTCAATTACCCCAGACTTAATTAGGATGTGACTTCTCGAAACTTTCTTTCCTATCTTTTCGTCTCTTTGATATTCTTTGCTGGACTCCCCCAGAAAACAGGTCGGGTCCGGTGGTTTAGAATATCTTTAAAAATAATGGCGCGTCTCCTGGTTTTTTTCTCGTTTGTTTTCTGTTTCAGCTTGTCATTAGCAGATGAAACGGTATGAAATTTATGTTTTATTAAAACCATCTTTCCACAAAAATAACTTGCTTTTACTTATAATATAAACGTAACGAGAGCGGACTATACAAAATGTTTTATAGTAAATGTTAGTGTTAGTGTTTCTAAATAAAAAATAGAGTTTTTGTTCAAAATGAAATATATTATATAATTAGATATCCAACAACTTAATTTTATTATATACTAACTAGATTTTTAAAATGTTTGATAAATAACAAAAATGATAATCATATCGTTTAGGAATACAACTTGAGAATCAAGGAGGAAATCAAGGAAAGCGCGGGTCTGGATGACGAAGGCTACCACAAGTACCAAAAAACTTTGCGCACTATGAACAGACTGGCTGAATTAAAATATCTTGGGCAAATCTTGGTAATTTTTACTTTAGCTTAATTTTTCTATCCGGAACCATATGTGCGGAATTTTTTTTACAATTTACTATTAGCATAAAAATTTTTTTTTTTTAATTCGTTTTTAAATTTTAAATGTCTCAAATATGCAGACTTTTTATAAAATATCGGAAACCAATATTAATTAACCAAAACAAACATGAATGTTTCACTTAAGTACGCTTTAAAATTTTTATTGTTTTAACTTAGAAATAACTGGAAAGGAAAACGACCAAAGGGATTTTAACTTCCATCAAACAATTTTAAATGGCGAAAATTACTAATAAATACTGATTTTAGTATTTAACAAAAACTGAAATTGATATTTTTTTTTATTCTATTACCTGATACAAAACTACTTTTTTCATGATTGATGTTTTCTAACTTTAAGCACACTCATTTCTTAAAATTAACGAATTTCTGAAACCCAAAATTCAAATATATGGGTCGTTAAAGCTGGTATATTTAAAGCGTTTGGATCTTGAGTAAATAAGTGGGAAATGTTTGGAACTTGCTGCCCTAAATAAAAAATCTTTTGGTCTCAGGCTTAGACTTAGGCTTATAAATAAAAGTATACTGGTTTCAAAGTTTGCCTAAAAGTTCCCCATTTACGGCTCCAAATTTCCCATTTACGGCTCCAAATTTCCCATTTACGGCTCCAAATTTCCCATTTACGGGATCAAATTACATAAATCAAATAAATAAAATCACATAAAATTAATGTGTACTACTGTAATACACAAAAATCTTTATTTTATTATCATTCAAGGAACTAATATCGCATCGTTTCCTTAAATCGGTAGTTCTTTTTTCTTATAATGTTAAAAAAAGGTTTAAACATGGAATT
The DNA here is from genome assembly GCA_030248175.1 of Microlaimidae sp. YZB2_3. Classification (NCBI taxonomy): domain Eukaryota; kingdom Metazoa; phylum Nematoda; class Chromadorea; order Desmodorida; family Microlaimidae; species Microlaimidae sp. YZB2_3. The sequence goes on along the minus strand of JASAMX010017802.1, from coordinate 34,412 downwards.
TAGGACTTGGACCCCCCTAGTACCGTCGGAGAAGGTGGGCGATCGGCCGAGATCGGGCGAGACTCCGCCCAGTTATTTGAAGGTGATATTTTACTTACTCCCACACAAATGGACGAAATAGTCAGGTAGTATTCTTTATTTAAATATAAAATTCATGAAAACATTTCAAACTAAATTATTTTTTTAGTTATATAGTTATTTTCTAGCTAGCTATTATAAAACCAGCTATTATAAAACTGAGATCAAACTTAGTAAACTCTTGTTATATAATAAAACACTAAAATACTATAAAAAGTGCTGTTTTCTTAAGAATTTTTCACCGAAAAGTTTTTTTACTCGTTTTAGCATCCGATTTAACATTTTTTTTAATGCGGTGTGCGTTTTTTAAAAGAAGCTTATACTGGTAAAAACCTTATTATACTTTATACTAAGTGTTTAATTATAAACAAAGTATAGTCGACTGTAGATTTAATAGACTATTTCGACATAAGGCGTTTTACACAGTAAAATTCCGATACACATTAGGCCGAAAGTTGAAATTAAAATAATATTTAAATGAAAACTTCTATTAATTTTGCAGTGTAAAATAACTTGTAAACACTAAAGGCAAAATATAAATTTGATTGGATTTGTAATAATGTAGTTATTAATGTTTAATTTGGTAAAAATGCGAACATAAAAAATAAAATTACGATCATACCGAGCACCGAATATATAATTAGGATTTTACTCTGTTTCATCAGATGGTATGATGGCCTAGTGGTTTGAGGCGGTCGGCTTTAGACTGCAAGGTCGGATTTCGAACCCGAATGAAATTCCTTTTCCATTTTTTGTACCGGGAATTTAAACTTATCAAAATTTCATTTAAACTTATTAAAATTTAATTTAATAAAAAAACAGATCTTTTTAGATATTTTAAAAAAATCAATTAATTGATTATTGATTGGTATTAATAAAATAAGAAAGAAAATAGATCTGCTAGTGATTGATGTAGATACTAAATTTTTGATGTAGATATTTTGCTATAGACACAAAAAAATTAAAACCAAAGTCTGTAATGTAAAAAGCTTCTTGGAGTCTATTGTTTAATTTTTTTTAATATAATAGTATGGTTGATTTTTTAATTAAAAATCCTCCACAAAATATTGTTTTTCATTATTGTTGTGGATTTTATATGTAAATAATCTTCCGGAAAATAATTTTTCCAAAAAAAAGACCAAGTAAGTATTATGCAGCTATATTCTATCTACCACTAAAAAACTAAATATAAATTATACGTCCCGGTACAAAAAATGAAAAAAAGAAGTTCATTGGGATTCGAAATCCCGACCTTGATTATCGAGTAAAATCCTACTTTCGTAATTTTATTTTTTATGTTCGCGTTTTTACGAAATTAAACATTAATAACTACATTATTACAAATCCAATCAAATTTATATTTTTTCTTTAGTGTTTACAAGTTATTTTACACTGCAAAAATAAATAGGAGTTTTCATTTATATATTATTTTAAATTCAACTTTCGGCCTAATGTGTATCGGAATTTTACTGTGTAAAACGCCTTATGTCGAAATAGTCTATTGAGCTTATTTTAGTGCAGCGGAAGCAGAATTGGACGTTTCCAGTGAAGATGTCAACAATGCAGCCGTGGACAAGGTGTTGTATGGACTCCTCACCTTAACAGACTCCCACAATACAATACCCTTATGGACTTTCAATAATCACCGCCTTCAATTTTACAATAGCCGAAGGCAACCGTTAAAACCATTCATTCACAAAAATTAAAAATTGTATAAATTAATAAAATTGCTTGTTCTGTTAAGTCAATATCAAAGTTATCCCAAAAACAGGATTTACGGTCGATGGAGCCGAAGGAACTTGGGGCTGGAACTTGGAGCTAAAAATAGGGAACTTGGAGCCATAAGTTGGGAACTTGGAGCCGAAAGTAAAAATCGCTAAAATGTTTAACTAAGCCTAAGCGAAACTTAAATTTAAGCCTAGACCATTTTTTCTTAAAGGCTGCTCCAAGTTTCCATGCTCCCAGTTCACACGGCAAAATCCGCAGGTCCCTTTTTTTACAGTATACAATTCGAAAATTTTTGGTGAAAAAAAACACAAATGTTGACTTAAATATATGATAGGGGTTCGGACATTTTAATTTTTTAAGAAAGCTGCCAGTTTAAAAACTTTTAAAAAACTGTTTTGTTAACGTTGGGGATCACTTAGTTAAAAAATTCTTGTTGTTAACGTTTTGGTTTATGCGCTAATAACTTTTGTTATCACTGCAGTCATACCGTTATTTTTAAAAGTTCAATGACTACAACTTAATAATTCGCATTTCTTAGTGATGTTAATATTATACTATTGTTGAAAGCTTAATCCAACCCTGTGATAGTTTATTACACTTATGTTATAAAAATCGGGGAGTCCATACTGACCTGCTAAAAGGGGCAAAGCAACAGGGGAAGAGGCAGAGAAGCCGGAATCAGAACCAGAACCAAGCGAAAAATTAGCTCCAGCTCAAACCGAAGATGGCCGACCACAATCAACTATTACATTCAGAGTGGTTTGTTTAATGTTCTTCAAAGCTTAATTTCTTCTTTTCCATTAATTCTTTATTCACAATTTTAAAATAGCAAAATATGCATTATTTTAAGCAACGAATTTAAGCAAATTAAAAACTATGTACATTGTATAAAGATCTGTACTTTTTCTGTTTCAGCACCTTTATTTTGAGATACAATACGTTTTTATGTTACTGTTATAAAAACCAAACCATTATTGATTTAAATTATCAGTACTTCGTTTTTATTTACTACTTGTTTTGTTGAATTTCAGGGGATGTTGCAGCTGTGGAAAGAGGGATTAAACTTTGGGAATCAATGACGTGCCTGAAGTTCAATCGACTGGGTAGCCCAAGTGGAGACTATATGAATTTTATTAGAGGCAGTGGGTATGATATAGTGTTTAATAATTTAGAATTGATTGATTTTAAAAGAAAAATATATATATTAAACTTTTTGATTTATCACAAATATTTTATTAAAGTAACTTAAAAAATGAAATATGTTAACTTCAAAATATATAAGATAGATTTATTTTTAAACTTTAGTTTTCCAAGTTATCTTAATTAAAACTTCAGTAACCAAGCATAAAAATATCTTAACCTTTTAAAAGCTAGATATAAAAGAAATATTATCCAATAAAACAGAAATTATAGCATTTTGTTCACAATTTACAAAACACAAAAACTTTCGTAAACTTAGCATTCTATTAATAAAAAGTGCAGGTGAAACTTCTTTTAAATTAATTCATTGTGTCAATAAATATTTCTAAGTTGTTTTTGTGTGATTAAAATTTAAGATTTATAGTAGTATTCAGTTAATATAAACTACTATGTGCTCACAGAATAAAAATGAATGCTGGAAAAAAAATAGAATAGCCTTTGTGAAAAAATTTACTGCATATTTATTTTGATTATAAAATAAAAAACATTTCGTAAATTTAAAAAAAGTGTTAACATGATACTAAAACACTAATCTGTATAAAAGATTTGCGTACTGAAAAATAATGTTGGCGCAAATATATTTTGCAAACGAAAGGGTTGATTTATGATAATTTTATCATTGTAAGTATTAGAATAGTATTTATCTCACACCGTTGTAAATATCCTCTTTAAAAACTAACTCGTTTCTTCGCATGATATTATGTACACCCAAATTTATTTCCATGTGTACATCATTTTTGTGCTTTAATTACCGTATTGTAACGGAATGCAGCATCAGTCATTATTATATTCCATTACAGTGTAATACAATATACAATTAACATATTTGTTAAATTTTTTATTTCTAAAAATATTACATTCACCGCTCAACTACATCATTCAATTAAAATGTGATTTTTTAAATTTTTTGCACCTTTTTTCAATTGTTATTAATTCTTTGCGATTTTTAAGACCAAACACGCAACGCGGATTAAACGCGGATCGTTGGTAAAAAAATATTAGTATGATCTTCACTTTCGGTGGCCCCCATTACACTGAAACGCGAAATACACTTCGCGTCCGAGCAGCGATACCAAAGAGATTATATTACAAACAACTGATGATTATATGAAATTGTATGATTTTTTATACATTTATTTGAAGACTAATTAATTTTTGCAGAATCAATTACCACATGAATATTTTTATTTCACCTTGCACAAAATAATTATTTAACAGTATGGACTTAATTAACTCCCTGGATCTCCTTTTCATCGATTACTACGGTGAAACCTGCGCACCACCGCGGTGAAACCTCTGTTTAATGATTGTGGTATCTGTGTCTAATCACTGTGGTATGTATATGTTGACTTCACCGTGGTAAACTCTGCGTATCTGTCTCACATAGGTTGTACGTAAAAATCGATGCGTGCTTAGAGCACAGTAAGCAAGCAAATTGAAATGGTGAAACTTAGTACAATATCAATTATCCAAATTTTATCCACGCATATGTTGAGTATTAAGTACCACCTAGGTACGACCTTGTTAATACATAGAATTTACGCGGTTAAGTTTACGCAGTACAATGGTAAGACGAAGATACCACCCACCACCGTCAAACGAAGGTTTCCCGCGGTGGTACGAAGGTTTCACTGTGGTAAATGGGGAAAAAGCAATCACGGGACCGGGTTAAGAATAAATCATCTATGAATTTACGTGATTTGTACTTTATATTTCTTTTTTTAATTATTGGTTATGTGAGAAAGGTATTGTAAAATCCAAATAAATAAGCATATGACGAATAAAATATGATTATTTTAATATTAGACAATTATATATGATAATTATATATTATAACTTTTGATTCTCTTATCTATATAATGATTTAAGATAATGATAAAAAATTAAGATTTTTTTATTATTTAAGCATATATATAATTGTTTATTAACACTTTTGTAGGAATTTAAGCAGATTAAAAGAAACAAAGCAAAAAAACACAAACTTTTAAGCTATATAGTTGCTCGTATAGTAGCATAAAATAATAATAAAAATGAAAAAATAAGATTTTTTATAGTTTATGCATATATAATTATTTATATAAACACTTATCTAAGAATATAAGCAGATTAAACAATAAACAAAGCAATAAAACATGAACTTTTATTCGAATTAAAAATATGGACTGATTTTAGAAGTGTTTATTAAAAATAGTAAATAGAAAAATTGAAAGAAAGAAACTCACACGATTCATATGAATATTCGCTATATAAATAAAGCTGATGAGCACTTCGCGAGGGAACCACTAATGTTTGCATTTTGATTTAATGAAACACTAATGGACTTTCTATATACCTAAGATTACGCATTATATATTTTCACACTTAAAATATTTAAGCTTTAGAACAGTACAAATATTGGCAAAAAACTCGATGATTTCCCAACTTCAATGGTTTTTTTCTTTCCTTGAATAAAAACATATTTAACAAATTTTTGTTTAGGTGCTATTCTCATGTGGGAAGGATTGGTGGGAAACAAGCAGTTTCTATCGGCGGTGGTTGCACAAAAATTGGGATAGTTGCTCATGAAATCGGTATATTTTTTCATTTTATTTTAAATTAATAAAGAACTTAATTTGGCCGTTGGCTGCTATATTCTTCATACGTATAAAATTATTCAAACGAAGGAATTGTATCGATCTGTTCATTGATATGTGATGCAGCAAAAGTAAACAGCCAACGGCCGAATTTTTCGACCTTAATAAGCTGCGAATGATTTATTCATACTACCAAATTATCAAAAAATACGTAAAACTTTTTTATGATGCCCATGTAAGAATCAAAAGGGTTGCATTGTTATAATTAAAAACCGAAAAAAAATTATTTGACTTTTTAAACAGCGAGGAGATTTAAAATATTCAAATTATTGTAGCGGGCCAAACAGGGGTCAAGCCGGTAAGTTGATGAACCTGCGGCCCGGTACACACGGATTCCTTATCGTATTTAAACACACACTCTATACAGTACGTTCCCTTTTAATTACGCTCAGTCGGATATTAAGTAACAAAGAAGTCTGCACGTCTTCAAAATGTTTGACCCTTGTGATGGTTACTGAGTAGCGGGAAACACACAACACACCCTCTTGACCGGGGGGTCAAGTCGGGTCACGGAGTAGGGTTACGGTAGGTTGGCTAAGGAAGGGAGGAATTCTTCGCGAATTCCTTTTCAAAGAGTATCTCCCTCTGTCGATTCCAGGTACGAAATGCCAGTAAGGGGGAAGCTGGAAAGATCAAATTCTGCAGGTCAATTTGGGTAAATACCAATGGTCACTAGTTATTTTAGTGAAACATTACCGTGTTGGGACCTGAGAAAATAAGATCAAAGTAGGAGTTGCTCTTTACAAAAATGGTTACAGCTCAAAAACCGAAGGAAAGAATTTAGGCCTCGACTGCAAATCAAAGTGGGGAAGAGTAAGGGACCTGTATTGAACATGAAGATTCCCAGTACTGCTTTTAAAGCTGAATTTTGGGGAAGTCCGATGGAGTCAGACTTCCACAAAATGGTTACAGCGAGGGGAAACGTTGGCTAACTTGCTGGACTTAATAGCTTCACCCGGAGTTAAGGGGAGAATCCCCTTTTGACAACGGCATTTTGAAAAGGGTAACGTTTAGTGACTGAACCGGGGCTTGAGTTTTCAAAAAGTTCGCCAAGACCACTTGGGTGTGCTTGGAAAATTCTGAGCTGCCAAGCGGGTCACGAACTGTACAAAGCACTGAACGGAAATTGGTCGTGGGAATTAGTTTTCAACGAAACATTAAACTAACCAGTGTAATTTTAATGAATTCGTTGAGGGAAAAAGGAGAGGGTTTGGCCAAAGGTTTTTTAGAATCCGTGCTATCATACGTGTTGTGCGAGATTATCGTGTATGAATTTGAAATGTATTTTGTAGCTTAAATTACAGAGACAAATTAGATACCGTGTTTACGTATTTTGTGAATGAGCGTAATTAAAAGGGAACGTACTGTATAGAGTGTGTGTTTAAATACGATAAGGAATCCGTGTGTACCGGGCCGCAGGTAATTTATCAACTTACCGGCTTGACCCCTGTTTGGCCCGCTCAAATATTTTTAAATCTCCTCGCTGTTGAATAATTTTTTCCGCTGTCAAGTAAACGATTAACTGTCTGTAATTGTTGAATGCAGGTTGTTATACTCTTAATTTTAATTAGAATTATATTAAAACAATAGAAATATGCTTTGCAATGCAATGAAGTATGTTAAAAACATTAAGGTATAACAAGATCCACCTGAAGACACGCTTACAGCTAAAGGCGCGTACCTGGAGGCCCAGGAATTACCACAACTATTTTATGAATCACCCTAGCTACATTGTATTGACAAATGAAGAGAATTCGAAAAAGCGATGTAATATTAAATTTCGAACTGCAGGATGTACGGAACTTTTAAAAATCCGTATTTGATTGTTTGATAAAATAATAACTTTTGATGTTGTGCTGGTGTAGAATAAAAAATAAGTTTCATTGAAGCATTCTCTCCCGGTCAAACATACCTTGAAAAACCACTAGTATAAAATATATTTTCTTCTTAAAATTTGGTAAAAAGTTTTTATTTGATATTTAAATATACACTGGATATATTGTTTTCAAATTTTCGCTAAAAACTGATTATGCAAGCTAAAAATTGATTATGCAAGCATAACACACACACACATACGTGCGCCCCGCGCACAGATAGGAAAACACTGTAGACGACACTGCGCCCCGCGCCTAGCGCCACACCGCCGGTGCGTACAACAAAAACACACGCACGCACGCGCGTATACACACACACAGCCACACACACACACGCACACACCGCTCCGCACCTCCGAATAATGCATGCATACACGTGCGCACAGACACACATATATATATATATATATACACACAAAATATAAAATAAGGCAACGTTTAATTTATTTTTTGCTTTTGGGTTTTTTTTCTCAAAAGCTTTAACATGTTTTATACTAAACCATTTTTTTTAAAATAATCTAAACCTTTTACTGTATGCACGGTAATGTATGTATAAAATTTGCTACCGTTTTGCTTTGTTTAAGGGACCAGCACTGGAAAAAAATGGAAAAAAAAAGAAACGATGCAATTATCCATTATCTTTAAAATAAGTAGTGTGGTGTGTGTTATGTGCGCGTGTGTGTCGTGTTTGTGTGCACGCGTGTGCTTGTGTGTGTGGGTATATATATATGTGTGTGTGTGTATATATATATATATATATATATATATATGTATGTGTGTGTTTGTGTGTGTGTTTGTGTGTGTGTGTGTGTGTGTGTGTGTGTGTGTGTGTGTGTGTGTTGTGTGTGTGTGTGTGTATGTGTGTGTGTGTGTGTATGTGTGTATGTGTGTGTGTATGTGTGTGTGTGTGTGTGTGTGTGTGTGTGTGTGTGTGTGTGTGTGTGTGTGTGTGTGTGTGTGTGTGTGTGTGTGAGAGAGAGAGAGAGAGAGAGAGAGAGAGAGTGTGTGTGTGTGTGTGTGTGTGTGTATGTGTGTGTGTGTCATGCTTGCATAATCAATTTTTAGCGAAAATTGGAAAACAATATACTCAGTGTATATCTAAATATCAAATAGAAACTTTTGCCATATTTTAAGAAGAAAATATATTTTATACTAGTGGTTCTTCAAGGTATGTTTGACCGGGAGAGAATGCTTCAATGAAACTTATTTTTTATTCAACACCAGCACAACGTCAAAAGTTATTATTTTATTAAGCAATCGAATATGGATTTTTGAAATTTCCTTACATCCTGCATTTCAAAATTTAATATTACATCGCTATTTCGAATTCTCTTCATTTGTCAATAGCTTGGGTGATTCATAAAATAGTCGTGGTAAATCCTGGGCCTCCAGGTAAGCGCCTTTAGCTGTAAGCGTGCCTTCAGGTGGATCTTGTTATACCTCAATGTTTCTAACATACTTCATTGCATTGCAAAGCATATTTCTATTATTTTAATATAATTCTAATTAAAATTAAAAGTATAACAACCTGCATTCAACAATTACAGACAATTAATCGTTTATTTGACAACTGGGTGCAGACTGCAGAACTAACTAACTAACTAACATTTTAAACATTGAACTCGTTAAACTGCTCTGGCGCACTCTTCCTCCGCGTTTTAGACGCGCTTGTTAGCATCAAAAATTGCAATAGGTTAATGGTGTCAAAGGCACAGTTTGATTTTTTTTATGTCAAAGCATAAAATTTAAATTTTTAAGTTCTTTTTATGGCAAGACGTCGAATTTAAAATACTACCTGCGATGTGCAAACGGATCTGGGGCACAACTCAACGGAAAATACTAATCTTCAGACGTAAGCTTCAAAACAGCTTGAACAAAAATTAAATTATTTGATTTCTTAGTAAATTTCTTAGTAAAATTTCTTAGTAAATTTTTTAGTAAAATTTCTCAGTAAATTTTAGTAAATTTTTAGTAAATTTCGTCGTAAACGAGATATTAAAAGGAATGGCATAAAGAAATGTCATAAAGGGATAGTAAAGGGAATGTCATAAAGGGGTTGAATATTTAAGACAAATAACTTGGACATTTTTGTGCTGGACAACGCATTTTCACCAAAGAGTGGATCAAAAAAATCGGCTAAATAAGGTATTATTGGAAAGCTTAAGTTTGGAGAGTATCCTAAAGGGGTTGAAATTAATGAAAATTAGGCATGAACATCTTTATGCTGGACAATGCTCTTTCATAAAAAGGGGTAGAGACCCTTCTCCGCAACCACAAAACAAATTGGACTAAACGAGGTATCATTGCAAATAATACAATCAGGGGAATGTCATAGAAAGGTTGCATTTTGAAAAAAAATTAGCAAATAAACCCGAAAAATATAGGAAAAATTAATTGCCAGCCGTGTGGCTGACACGAGCTATATGTGATAAAAAAATTTGAATTCAGAATTCAGCCTTCAAAAATTTTGCGTCAGTAGGTACGGGGTCTTTAGAGCCACAAGCAGGGAGTTTAGAGCCATTACAAATTTTTGGGAACTTGGAGTCAAGAGCAATGGGAACTTAGAGCCTTTCAGAAAAAATTGTTCGGGCTTAAATTTAGGTTTCGTTTAGGCTTAGGTACACGTTTTAGCTATTTTTATTTTTGGCTCCAAGTTCCTAACTTACGGCTCCAAGTTTCCTATTTTCGGCTCCAAGTTTCCTAGGCTTTATCGACCCTAAATCCGTCAGTATACGTCAGTTTAATATTTGTATACTTAACGTACGTATAAAATTTAATGTACCGAAAGCTTAAAAATAAAAGTGAAACCTTAGGTGCAGTATAATACATAATTCATGGTGTATTTTTAGCTTATTATTTAATACTAATCGATGTATTAGGTAACATTAAAAAAATTTTAATAAAACAAAAAAAAACTAAATTTGTAATTTTTAAGGGTTAACGAATTATTAATCATAATATCGCTTGGTTACACCAATTTTTAAAATAAGCATTTCTAAAGGACGAATATAAAATACTTGCTAAAAATTAACATTAGGTTACCAAAAAGCTTAGTTTTATTTTTGGTTCAATTCTAAAAAGTATTAAGCGATTACTACATACTACCTTTTTTTAAAATATTTTTTACCTACCAGCAGTTTTACATTTAATGTGTTTTTCTTTCCATTATTTTTGTATTACTAGTTGGAAACCAAAGCTTTACTTTTTGAAAAAAAAAAAGAACTGCATATTAAAAAGACATTTTGCTCATTAATTTTTTTAATTAAAAAAAATCATATACCAAAAATAATGTTATGGTGCACGGTGCGTTTTTTTTTCAGCTTTCCATACATATCCATATAATTACATACAAAATATAAAGAAGCGAATTTTTTTTATACGTAGTTTGCTTTTTGTAAAAGTAAAACTTAGGTTTAGAACTGGTGATCCCAAAAAGAACAAACGAAAAAACACACAAAATGTAAAACCTCAGATAAAAAATATCTGTTTTTAAATGGCAGGATTTTTTTCATTATATTTTATCACTAAGGCTTTTTGTATTCTAGCGTGGTTTCTAAGTTTCTTATTAATATTCTTTTAATCAGACTAGCCTCAAAATACTCTTAAAAGAGAGTTGGAAAAATGGGTGATATTCTCCCCGGGTTCGTGTTTCTCTAGACAGAAAAGATGTGGAGCAGTCTGAGATGGACATTATTTGCATTATAAAGAATTCTGTTTTGATTTCGCCAGCTGCCCACTGAGTAAAAAATTTCTTACTAAATGATAATAATTTATTTATACGTTAAACTAATTACACCAGCACTTTTTTAATTACATTCATTTTTTAATCTGACAACAATTGAAAAATTGTACTACAATCTTTGACAAGCCTGAAATTGCTACTTTTTCAATTAGCAGGTTATATTTGTATGTGTAAGAAACAACTATAAACTTAAAAAATGTGGCGATTTCGCGCTTGTCAAAGATTAGTGTGAGTATAATTTTTTTTCAATTTTCATTTCATCAGATTAAAAAAATGCAATGTAATTAAAAAAGTGCTGTGTAATTAGTTCAACGTATAAATATATTATATATCATATCGTATATATTTTTATTTAGTGGGAGCTGGCTAAATCACACACACATTTTTATATGGTGCAAATAATGTCCATCTTAGACTTGTCCACATCTTTACTTCTACACACACGCCCGCGCACACAAACCGACTCACGCCTGAGCTCGCTCTACTTTTAGAGCATTTTTTAAAGCTAGTCTACCACTTATTTTAAATCAAATCATGGAAATAACCTTACATAGTTTATTTTTTGTTTTTCCATTTCAAATGCTCTAAAATCCATCCGTTGCCAAGATAACGGTTTAACCGTTTATACATACATTACCGTGCATACAGTAAAATGTTTAGATTATTTTAAAAAAAATGGTTTAGTATAAAACATGTTAAAGCTTTTGAGAAAAAAAACCCAAAAGCAAAAAATAAATTAAACGTTGCCTTATTTTATATTTTGTGTGATTATTTCCACATTGATTGGAATTCAAACCACTAGTATTGGTGATTTCTATGAATTGATATTTGATAATTTCTTCACATTTCATTTCAAGTTAAAGTTTCTTGGCTATTACTCTTTTAATAATCAAGTGATAAATGTTCAGAAACCCAAGTATTCTTGTTGTAGTTCTTTTATTGAAACTTCAAATTGAGGATCTTTTTTACAGAAAAATAATGTTCTTTATTAAAATGAAAGAATTGAATTGATTGAATTAATTCATTGTGAAAGCTACAAGTAATATAATTTCCTTGATTAGTATTGGTAATTTCAATAAATTGTTATTTGATAATTTCTTTCCACTTCGCTTCCAGTTAAAGGTTCTTGGTGGTTTATCTTTTGAGAATCAATTGATAAATCTTTAGAAACCCAAGTGTGCTTCAAATTGAGATGTCTTTTACAGGGAGAATAATGTTCTTTATTGAAATAAAAAGATTGAATTGATTTAATTCATCGTGAAAACTGTAAGTGATAAGATTTCTTTGATTGTTGATTGTTTTTTTTCTTTTTGTACTGATTAGTTGAATGGGATATTTTCTTTAATACAATTATTGATTTCATTCTACTGTCCTACTTGAGAATAATTTCCACTGAGGTTCCTTAACACTGCATTCAAAATTTTGTACCATATGACTAAATGTTGTCCTTCTTCATGTCAGTAACTCTGAAGTGAAACTGGATCCTATAAAATAGATGCGTCCCGTGGGGCTCTGGCTTCTGATCAGTGCGCTCTAAGGCATACCCGAGAAACTACTGATGCAGGGTTGACGGGGCTCAGGACGAGAACCTCCTCTATTCTTAAGACATAGAGGCCAGCTTAATCCCCGGGACATTGGAATGGAATCCGATACGCCGAGGAGCTGGGACTCCACGGTTAGAGAGCCCCGTTTAAAATGTTATGTAGGCACAATTGCCTCGCCGCCCTTCTCTACACTAAGAAACGAGACGCGATAAATATTCCGTGTCTGAGCTGCGATTACAATCGCAAAGGGTTGAAATGTAACAAATTAAAATCATACGTTGAATTTTTAGTTTAAAATTAAATTTGCAAATTTTGGTTCATTATTATGCAAACTAAAAATTATATTTTTAAAATATTTATAGATTGCAATATTAATTGGAATTATCAAGATAAAGAAGACTCAGATAAATTTTTAAAGGTCTTGACAAAAACGCTGGAATCCATATGCAAATATGGTAATTTGGTAAAGATTTCACAAACTAATCAAGCCAACAGATTACCACTATTTTTTAATAGCTATTCGGCATTTCCAAATTATGAAAATCCGCTATTAAGTGCTGTAGGAACTGGAACATCAAATATTTCCAATCAGCAAGCAAATAACAGGAGAGATGCACCCCCGAACCCTTTTTTTATACCTCCACATGTTTCAATTCGTCAATCCTTTCTTCCTCCACCCCCTCTGCATTCCACACCTGTGTCTTATATGGTGCCCAATAAACAGTGTGCTACCCGATTCTTTTTTCTGGATGTTCGGGATGAAAACGGAGAATTAATAAAAACTAACACATTTAAAGGTAAATTTTCATTTTCAACTGTTTGATAGTATGCATTTTTTACAAAATTAGTTTTTTTCTCCCCAAGTGGATGCCACTAACGATTAAATTTTTTTAAGTCTAAAAATTGGATTTAAACATTTACATTTTTTACCGCAAAAATCTAGAAGTAAAATCGTCTGGAGATGTACGTTACATTAATGAATTCACTAGCCATGAAAAATTCTCCATGAATAAAGCAGAAAAAAGGGGCAATTTCCCCCCAGCTGTATTATTAGAGAGATAAAATGTGGAAAAGTCCGAGATGTCCGTATATGGGCTGTTGTAATAATTTAGCATTAGCCATGTGCAGTTGCTCGCTAAATAAAAAATTTAGAGCAGATGATATTGATTTTTTATTTGGTAAACTAATTACACAATCTATTCGTAGTTCCTTTATAGTCGGAGGGATTGTTAATTAAAAACAATCATGCTCACGACAACCTTTGACAATCGAGAAATCACCACTATAAAAATATTATAACTTTTAATTGAAAACATTGTATGTGTTGAAAACAATTATATTAGAAAAAGTGGCGATTTTGCGGTTGTCAAAGGTTGTTATGAGCATGATTTTTTCAATTACCAATCCCTCCGACTATAAATAAACTACAACTAGATGGTGTAATTGGTTTACCAAAGAAAAACTCAATACAATCTGCTCTAAATTTTTTATTTAGTAAGCAACTATACATGGCAAATGTAAAATTACTACAGCAGTCCATGTATGGACACTTCGGACTATTCCACATCTTTTCTGTCTAAACATACGCCCGGGGGAAATCATCCCTTTTTCCTGCTCTATTCATAAAGAATTTTTCATGGCTAATCTACCACTTTTCATATAGAAACTTTAAATTAAATATTGAAAATTAGAGTCTTTGCTACGCAATAACATAACTTTCTAATAGTGTCCGATTTTTAATATGAATTTGTAGTTTGGATATTAAAAAAGTTGTGCCGAAAGTTGTACGATTTTTTAATCTTTCCAAAGACTTCATGTTTATTCCTGATCAATCAGTATCGAAGAGGAAATACTGATCTTATTATATGAACGTTCGAAAAGTAATAATAAGAAAGAGAACAAAATAATGAATTACAAAATCTACGCTTGTTCTCTAATTATAGTTGGCGCGGTGCCGTGCCGTTGAAATGTCTGTGGCGCTCACTGATAATTCAATGATATTTTTTGAAATAAAATTTAATAAGAAGAAGAACATGAGTTACAAAATTTACCCACGTTCTCTAATTATAGTTAGCGTGGTGCTATGTTGGACTAAATTGTCATGTGGCGCTCTCACACCACCAATGGTTGCAAGAATATTTTTTAAATAAAAAAAATAATAATAATAAAAAGAAAAACATGAATTACAAAATTTACCCACGTTCTCTGATTAAAGTTGGCGCTGTGCCGTGAGCTACTAAATTGCCGTGTGGCACTCTTATGCGCCACCGATGATTGCAATTTGTTTTGTAATAAAAAAATAAGAAGCAGAAGAAGATGAACATTAAAAAATTTACCCATGTTCTCTAATTACTGTTGGCGCGATGGCGTGGGGATAAATCGCCGTGTGGCGCTTATGCAACACCAAGAAACAAACATAAGAAGAAGATGAACATGAATCACAAAATTTACCCACGTTCTTTAATTATAGTTAGCGCGGTGCCGTGGAGCCAAATTGTTTTGTGGCGCTGCTCGCCCCACCAATAATTCTCTCTCGATAACAAGGACCTAAATGAAAATGAAAAAAGTGCTTCCTACGAAAGTTGCGTAATTCTTTTTTCTTTCCAAAGAGGTATAAAGAGTACTAAAATCTCCACTGGATACACTGTAAATATTGTTAACGTTAGTGGCTAGGTCAATTACCTCAATTGAGTTATCTATGGACCAGAAAGTACAACCAATTTTGTCTTTAAAACTTAAACAGTAGTTTTTAAAATGTACGCGTAAAAATTTTAAAATATTACCCAAAATTATACTAACTGGTTTGGTACTACATTTACTAGCACCAGCTATATGACGAAATTTTATAGAAACTTTATGAAATTTAGGTATACTGAAAAATACAGGTAAACATGATGTTCTTTGTTAATATCAAACCGAAACTCTTTTGTAAACAATATGTGATCATTAACATGATCAGTTAAAGATCTATTATTAATAAAATTATATACTTTTTAATCATGTATTTTTAGTTGACCATTTTAAATTTCCGTCGAAATATTTTATAGAGTATAAGAAGACTTATGAACAATTACGACGGTTAATTCAATGTACACAAAGGTCTTGAGAAGAATTAAATGTAATTGGTACATGACGTTGGTGAACTAAAAAAATGCTCTTTTTTTCAACATATTTTTCTAAAACAAGCGGTTGTCTATATTTTTTTACTCATGTTTTTTAGTTAACTACCGTTATATACGAATTATTCCCGCTTCTTCCCGAAACCTTTGTGTACATTGAATTAATCGTCGTGATTGTTCATAAAAATATAAATATATTTTTTTAAATAAGAAAATATTTAAATAAATTATATTTGACTTAACGTTAGTGGCGTTTAATATCGCAGTATTAACATTTACCAACGTTGAGTCGAGTATAATTTAAGAAAACATTTTATTTAAAAATCATACCAACTTATGTTTGCGGGTTAGGAGATGAACAAATTACGCAATAAATTGGTTTAAAAATTAAACTGTCCTGGCAAAATTTAGTCTATTTTCTGAATTTTTAGTCCCCATGGTTCTACGTTGCGTCTGTGATGAGCAACCATTATAAAATAAAATTGTGTAATTTTGGCACACATATTGCTGTAGGTAAAAATGGGTTGATTTAAGTGGTTGGGTGTTAAATTGTAGTTGTAAATAGTTAAAAGACATTGTTGAAATGTGTAGGGGTCATAGCACTGCACTTAAACTCGATTAAGGGGGTCCTTTTAAAAAGTGCCAAAATTAAATGCACTTTTTTCCCAAATTTTGCTCATTTTGATACCATTTGGCATTTCAGCTGTAACTTTTTGCCAGTTACACTTTGAACAACAAGTAGAAGCTTAAATTAAAGAAAACTGTCTGGAGATAATGATAGGTTTTTAAATTTTTGAAAATGATTTTTTGTCTGAGAAGCAATCGATTGTTTGTAAAGTGCCGAAATTAAATGCATACATTTAATTTCGACAATTTTCCGTTTTTTTAAAAACTCATTTAATTAAATAAAAAACAAATTTCGTAGAGTGAAACTTTATGACGCAACGCAGTATTGTGAAAGCTTTAAAATGAGCTATCAAACATGAAAATCGGGCCATACAGTGAAAAGTTACATTGGAAAAACGAAAAAGTGCCGAAATTAAATGCACTACCCAATTTGTCAAAAAAAAAAAGAAAAAACACACTATAATTGAATTATTTTGGCTAAATTTGTAAGACTGTATGAAGGGACATAATGAGGAGACTAATGAAATTGTGCGGTTATAACGCAAAAAAAACCGAATTTTTACACAGATTTTTTATATCTCGCCTTGTTACAAAATAAAAAAACTTATTCAACTTTAGCCGTTAATATTTGGGATTTTTAATTGAAATTCAGTAATTTGATAAATAATGTTAAAATAAAATATTTAATTTTTAATATAAATCGTTTTTCATTAAAATTTAAAATTTTTTGTTGTTAAATAGCTAATTTCGTACTGCAATTTATCAAGGTCAGTTAGGTTTAATTTGCCGATAAAATTAAAAAAAATAGCTCAATACGAAACAAATTAATAAAGCGTTAAGAAAATGTGCACGTGAATTTCAAAAAATTCGCGGCAACTTCACAAACGCAGCAAAAATTAAAAACAAAGCTTTTGTTTTGAAAAAAAAACAACAAACAAGAAATACAGGTTTAAATTCAAGTTTTCGTTCACGCAATATGAAAGTGTAGTACATTTAAAAATATATAACATAAAAATAAAGACAAATATGTAAAATCACTGTCATCATTATTCCTAATATTATTAATATTGCTCAGAGATTTACTGTTTTAAATGGGGCAACAGTTAAGCGGGTGTATTCCAGTCTAGGCAGCCAGTCGTATGTTCTAGAGCTTTTATTTCAAAGATTGGCCCCCAGGACGCATAACGGCTCTTTTAAGACGGCGTCCAAATAAAGGCGCCTTGGTGTAGTACCCAGTAAAACCATTTCTAGGAAAATGAAACTGTTCGGTTAATTTGTTTCCTTAAAAATCGTGACTATTTTAATTTTAATAGAAAAGTATGATGAATCTTATGAATGTTTATTCTTAGGCTCCAATTATGGTGCGCTTTTAATGGGGCCATATGGTTCACAATTGATTTTGTGCCTTTAGTTACGCTCGTTCAATTTTTACCGTAACTTTATTTTAACAGCTACAACTTCCAACATCAGTACTTTTCCCGCGACATCTGGCGTCGAGTTTGGAGAACTGAGCTCGGAACGACCGGGAAACCGCAGATTTTCCGAGTTCACTCCGTTAAGAAATGAAACACAAGAAATAGGCTTAGGCACAGGTTCCCACATTGGAACAGTGCGTTTGCCTCCACCACCACCGCCGCCGCCCAGAAATCAAAGCCCTTTAAAATCAATGCGGAATTACAGACAGCGGTACAAAGCCTAACTTATTTTTAAATTACGAAACCCAATTTAGGAAAGTATCATTAGATTTGAAAGTTGGATATCTAACTTTTTAATAGTTTTTTTTAATTTTCATAAAACCAAGCAGAAAAGTTTTTGAGGCAATCAAACGCTTAAATGTACACGCAGTACACAGTCAAAATGTCGGATTTGATTTTTTTGACAAAAATTTTATCGTGAATCTGAAAACCTTGTAATGTTTTTCATCGAAACAGTTTTACAGAGCTAAAGATTTTTGAGCAAAGAAAGACTTTTTATGTCGTTTTCTACTAGATGTATAAAGATGCCTATGTTGATCTTTCCAACAAATATGATATTCTGGCTTTTTATTCACTTTTAATTTTTAGTTTAAACCAATTCAGAGACAAAAATTTTTTAACTGCGAATATCCATGACAGTCCACTTTCGTTTTGATAAAAATGCGTTCAACATAACGATTTCCGTGTTATTATTTTCAATTTCAACTCCGATAAAAAATTTAAAGAATTATAAGCTTTCTAATGATATTTCATTCAGCATAATCTTTTTTGATTAAGAAGGAAGGGCCATCCCCTCTTTATTAAAAAAAACAAACGTTTAGCGCAAAAATATTAATGTTTTTTTTTCAAAAGAACATTATATTCTGGTGGTACATTGTATTTATATTCTAATTATTAACTGTTAACAATAAATTTGAAACAATTCAAAGAGAAAAAACTTTTAACTTCCAAAATCCATAGGGTCCCTTTGATGAAAATGCGTTGTCCAGGACAAAGATTTCCATGTAACGTTTTTCCAAATTTTAATTCAATTAAGACTTTAGACTGCCTATAAGCTTTACAACGATACCTTATTCCACTGAATCCGGAAGAGTTAAGAATCGGGAAGAGTTAAGAAACACACAAACAGACAGACAGACACGCGTGCGCGCGGAGTTTACGTTATTTACACAGTACAGGATCAGCGAAAGCAAAGATTTTGAGCTATGTTTAGATATGTCTCGTACAAATTTTTGCTCTTTAAAAGATATAACAGCTTAGAGTTTTGTCACTACCAGTGACAAAATTGAACAGAAATTACATAATGCAACAAATTTAGTCATTTCTTATAAACCTATCTTGTATTTTTTTAGAAATCCTAGTGGCAGCAATAGCGCCATAACCTTGGATGTGGGCGGAAATCGTTTATTTCGGATGGGAAGAGGAACTACCAATGCAAAAAAAGATCGCATGCAACAGGTATACACAAGGAAAAATAGGTTTCAATCAGAAAGTTACTTATTTAAACAAAATTTAAACAAAGTTTTAAAGTTTTTTAGTTAATATCCATAATTTTATAGATTTATTTTCAGCTCGTGGTGGGACACGCAGGGTACCCACAGTTTTGTAATGCTATCTGAGCTCAAGGTATTTAGTTTTAGACATCCACGGAAGAGAATCCTGGAACAGAAAATAGTGCAATGAAAACTCTGCAACCAACTGAAAAAACAACTCAAAACCAACTTAACGAATTAATTCAAGAAGTTTAATTTTTTTTATATTATTATTATAAGATAAGAAATTAAAATATATCTTATATATTGTTTAACTTAATCGATTATGGATTTTGAATGTTATTTGCAGTTAGAATTCACAATAATGAGATTAAAAAATCACACATTTTACAGATCTGTGAGCGGTCTGGAAATGTCCCTCCCCCCGCTTTATTGGAAGATTTGTCTCCCCCGCCCAAAAATTAAAAAGTACCCTAAAAATATGGCACCATTTTTGACTTATTATGACGCCATCATTGCGAAATTTTTTGCAGTTTTTAGCTTATTTTAATGCATTTGTTAAGCCATTTTAGACCTATTTTCATCCTATTTTCGCTTTTTTGTCCCTTTTCCCCCTTCTTTTTTCTCCTTTTATTCACTTCTTTTTTCTTTTTCACCCCTGCTTGCCCCCCGTTTTATTGCCCCATCCTCCGCCGTTTCAAAAAAAGTTGCCCCCCCCGTTTCCCCCAGTTTTGGAATTGCCCCCAATAAAACCCCTGGGGGGCAATGGTTTGCATTTTATGTCGGTCTACTTGTGATTTCTAAAGCGTTAAATTATTCTAGTCCAAATGTTTCATAAACTTTCTGATAAGTCATTATAATGTGATGTATACAAAACACTACAGTTTATTATAATATTTAGTTTATAAAATTTTTTTAAAAATTCAACATAATATGCATTAACATGTTGTTCCCTCCAAACGTAGACTTAGGGACTTGATTTGAGTTAGGGCGTTAACAGGGTGTATAAAACTCACATCATCTTCCTATAAATTCTTAATGAGGGTGGGACTTTAAACTAAAATTTTATCCCAGAAACAGTGTTGATTAGCGTTTTGGGCGGTCAAATGGGTTTAGGCACCCAGAGCCGGCCAAATGAGGCTTTAAAAAACGGAGGTTAATTATTTTTCGGTATTAATTCTGTGTGCTAATGGTTTTAGACTTTAAAAGACGAAGAAGCTCTACCGCCAGAATTGAGACAGAAGTATCAAGAAAACATAGCAAATATTTTTGTAGAATTTATGACGAAAGCATAGTATATAAAACAATATAACAAAAGAAAATACATTTGATTAAATATCATACTGGTTGATGTAATTATTACTAAAAAACTTCTTTTAATTATAGATAAAACTTAGCTTTTTACAATGAGTGGGGCAAAACATTTTTTCTATCTTGGGTATCTTATTTGTTCTATCCTGTATTGTTTTTGTTTTGCATAGATAATAATACATTTTTAAGTTTTAAAAGTTATCACTTTGGAGCCTCAATTGGGTTTAAAATCAAACAGACATAGCTGGTTTATTTGTTCAGGGAAAAAAGAAAAAAACGGGGATATACGTAACCAATCAGAGCAATTCAGCACCACCTATATTATTATATTAATCGATAAATCGCAAGTAAAATCATGATTTACATACAGCTTGTTTTAATTTGCATACACCGTCTAGATTTTTTAGTTTAATGGTCTTTGCTAACAGAGTATACAAATTAAAACACCAGATTCATCTCTCGGACGTCATAAAAATTAGGGAATTAATTTAGATAAGTGCCGCAAAAGTGCTTTGATTTGACTGATAACAACATAGCGCTATATTTTTATTTCTTAAAGGTACGGTGCGGAGTCAAACTTTTTGTCTTCGATTTTGATAATTTTTTGTGAAAACCTTACCCCTTCTCCCAGCACCAATAGGCCACAAAAATTTTTTGAACAAAATAACTCCCAGTGGTTCAGGAGTAATGACCCCCAAAATGGCGTTTTTTGACAATTCTTTACGTGAAAGATTGCTCAATGGGTATAACGATTTTCGTTACAAATTATGCACCCAAAGAAAGCGGCTACTTTCTACTTTAATTTGATACCTTGATCGTTAAGATTAGTGCAGTATTTGTCGAAACATTGCGTTTCTCGTTTAAAAAACACTCGATTTTTTCGCTAAAAACACGAAGTGAAGGAAAGAAAGGTTGTGCAACTTTAGAAAATCACTGCAGTCGTTTGGTGTTTTTAACGAAAAAATGGAGGGTTTTTTGTACGGGAAACGCAATATTTCGACAAATACTGTACCAATCTTAAGACCAAGGTATCAAATTAGAGTAGAAAGTAGCCGCTTTCATTGAGTGCATGATTTGTGACGTAAATCGTAACACCCATTGAGCAATATATCACTTACAGAATTGTCGAAAAATGCCATTTTTGGGGGGTCATAACTCCTGACTCACTGCAGATATGTTGCTGAAAAAATGTTTTTTAGCTATTGAGGGCAAGGGTAAGGTTTTCACAAAAAATATCAAAATCGAAGATAAAAAGTTTGACTCCGTACCGCACCTTTAAACAAAAACCAGCCACGTTTTGTTTTGCTCACTCACTCTTTGCACGGCGAATGCAGCTATAAAAAAAATGTAAAAAATAACAAGCGGCTCCGAGCATACATGGGCACGGGGGGGGGGGGGGGTGGTGGGGGGGGGGTTAACCCCCCCCCCCAAATTCTGAGAAGTGGGGTTTAACCCCCCCCCCCCCTCAGAAGTGGGGGGGGGAGAAAAAGTTAACCCCCCCCCCCCAATTTTGGAAAAATGAAGAAAAAAAATGTCTTTAAAATGACTTCTAACTGCCTCCAAACTTAAGTTTTGAGGTCCAAATGAAGGTTTTAAGCAATAAAAAGCTCAAAAATGCAATAAAAAGGGCTTTTTGACCTTAAATTAGCGTTTTTTACCTATTTTTCCTTCAAAATCGAAGAACGATATGGGTAAAATGCACTCCAGAAAAAAAACGATATGGGTATTTTGCGTTTCTCGGATTTTAACCCCCCCCAATCCGGACCAACTTGCCCATGTATGGCTCCGAGTATGCAAAAACGCAACAAGCAAAAATTATATGACCCATCTTGTGCATCCGAAACCATATTTACTTTAATACCGAAAGTGGAAAAATGAAGAAAACTTGTTTTGCCCCATAATGTACTAATTTCCACATTTTATAAAAACAATACAACGCACACAATTGGCATTTTTAAATACAAATAATTATTCAACAATTATAAAAGTAGAGATGCACGTCTGGCTTTATTCAGATTTTATGCTCCTGGATATAGAAACAACATACATTTATGAAATTATCCATGTTGCTTGATGGTTTTAAATCAAACAAGGTTGAAAACTATAGTATCCGCACAAGAATGATATACATAGATGTTTTTGGTCGGGTCCGCTAGATGGGGTCCACCCCCGGGTGTGGAAGGCCAAATTTTTTTAGGGGGGGGGGGTCCAGGGGGTTCGAACCCCCTGACTTTTTAGAGGGGGGGTCGATTCCGGGTGTGAGATTTCAAATTTAGGGTGGGGGTCAGGGGGGTCTATCAAGTTTTAAATAAAATTTTTTTAACTCAATAATTTAAGTGTTTTTAGGTCTAATATTAAATTTTTTGTACTAAAACCGCCTATTTAGGCCTTAAAAGTGTATTTAAACACTGTTTTTAACTAAAAAACCGTGTTTTGAAAAAAACAAAAATATATACTTCGAAATTGGTCGGGAAGAGGAGCAGGGGGATCAGCCTCGCTAGGGGGGTCAGGCCGACCCACTCTCGAGCTTTAGTGGAGGAGGAGGGGGGCCCCTGGATTTTTTCTAGGGGGGGTCCAAAATTTTGGCTCTAGGGGGGGGGTGGACCCCTCTGTGCCCCCGCCAAAAAAACATCTATGATGATATGTACCGGAAAGTTTTCGGTGAGCCTGGCTTACCAACGAAATTTTTTAATAATTACATTACTTTATAGCTACAATTGCAATCTATACAAATACAATGATTATTATAGTTATCGCACTAATTAACAATTTTGTTGGTGAGATATGTTTACTTAATTTTTTTTCTAAAATGCATCATTTTTGTCATGAAAATTTTTTTTATCATTTTTATTACAATTTAAATTATTTTCTAATACTAACTCCGAGCTTAAAGCTTTTGTTAGCAGTTTTTAAGCCAAACGAGTAAGTGGCTCGCCTTTCATGACACCCACTAATAGTTAAGGTATTCGCAAATTAAAAATTTATACTACAAATAAAACTCAATAATTTAATAATTTCTAGCCATGTAACAACAAAAAAAGTAACAGTAATAACTTGCCATACATAAACTAATCTTAATGTTGTACAAAATTAATAACTGAAAAATTAAAAGTTATAATCAAAATAAAAAAAGAACCGTAAAAAAAGCTTAAACTCAAAGGCAAGCAGAAGCGTCAAATCTAACAAAACTTGCGTAAAATCTGTAAACATTATTTAAATAATAACCCTTTAATTTTTTCTTCTTCTTTTTTAAAATATTTTATCAACATTTTGTTTTTGTAATAATTTTCATTTTATTTTTTATCATTTCAAACAATTATAAACATAAAGCAGTACACAATAATAAATAGCGATCCTTTCTATAAATATAGGAAGAATTCGAAATATATTGTGGAATTTTATATAAAAATTAAACAAACAGCACTTAAGTAAAAATCTTTCAGTATACTTTTTAATTCAGTATTCTTTAAGTCATTGCAATTAATTAAAAATAGGCTTATTGGCGGGTACCGAAAATCAGAAATTGGTTATGTATGAACCAAAACTAATTAAAAGTTATAGTTGCATAAAGTTATCAGAAAATTACAGCAATTCGGAATGTTTTAAATTTTCAATAAGTTTATATTAAAAAAAACTTGTTTTTTAATTTGACGCTTCCAGGTGGTATTTGGATTTAGTTTAACAATCACGGAAGTAATTTCTTACTATGTATATTGAGCGGTCTTTCAAGGCGTTTTTATATTTCTCTTCTGATAAATTATGACAATTTGAAAATAATACATTAAGTTTATTGAGTTTTTTTAAACTCTGTTTTTCGTGAAACTTCCAAACACTACAAATTGTGATTGTCTTCATCTTACTAACACGCATAACAATCCATAGCCAACCAACAGCCTTGGGGGTGCGGCAAGAACTTCCTTGAAAGAATAGCTATCTCTACAATTCTGGTCCATTGATTCGAAATCTTGAAAGAATAGCTATCTCTAACAATTCTGATCCGTTGAATCGAAATTTCTTGAAATAATTGAAAAAAAAAACAAAACAGAATTCAATAGAGATGATATTGCTAAATTTTTTTCACTCGGCAGCGCATATCGTTTTCTTCAAATTTTATTGTTATTTCTCTGGTAGTAGTTTGAAATTGACTAAACAATATTATAGTTACAGTATACACAAATAATCAGTGGCGTAGCCAGGATTTCATTTGGGGGGGGCGGTCTGAGGGGAAGAAAAACTGCCACAAAAACAGCGCAGCGCCGCCGCCTGCGCCGCATAGCGGCGCCAGCCGACGCGAAGCGTCGGCCTGGGTCTGGGGGGTGTCCCCTCAGCCGCTGGAGGCGAATTTTTTTTAAATATGCACTAAAAACTGCTTAAAAATCGTCCCCTGGTGTTTGCGTGAACATACATTTTACTTTTGTTTTTTTACCTAATTTCTGCACAATTATGTCTGATCTTCAAAATTATCAGGCAATGAAATTGTATATAACACAACTATCTATTTTCTGATGTCTTTAAATTTTGCGAATGAGTATGGTGTAAGTTATAATAACAAAAAATATTACTGATAATATTAATTTTACTGTATATAAATCTGACCTTCCCGCGTAGCGGGAAAAATTTTTATATTGATTAATTTCTGATTTTAGAATGCACTAAGATTTGTATTAAATTTTTATAACTCTATATTTGAAAAGTAAAAAAAATCTATACAAACTGCCACGCTTCACCATGGGGGAGGTGGAAAGGCGGACAACCCCACAAGTGTAAAAACCGTTGTTAAGGGGTTTAAAACAGCCATTATCAAACCTACATATCTTATAATATAATGAGTTTTAACATCTATATAGTATTGCCATTCAATATCTGAGACAAAGGCACATGCCTTAGCTATGTATTGAATGGTACAATCCATTAAAATTAGAAAAACTAACAAAATGATTAATGTACACTTCCCGCGAAACGGGAAAAATTTCAGTTTTTTTTTGGGTATTTTTATGCTTTTGGAACGCATCAGAAATGTTTCTGAATTTATATATAAAGAAAAAAAATTTTCTCCCAAAATTCAAAAAACGTAAGGGTCCCTTACGAAAAAATCCGGCTTTGCCGGATTTTGGGAAGGGGGGGGGGAGGCGCCCCCCTCACTGGATACGCGCCACTGCAAATAATAATCATTTAAATAATTCACGTTCGTCTTATTTTTGCACTTCTGCTTTCTTTTCAAATTTACTATATTCCAGGTAGTTATTACGTTTTGCTAATAGGCCAAATTTTTTTATTACTATATTTTAACCTCAATATATCACGCTTAGTTGATATATTCAGTATGACCAACCACAAGAGTTACAATGCTTGGTTCACTACACCAAGCTAAAACGTTCCTTTCAGAACAATAATCTTATACATTTTGGCTTGTTTTTATTTTAAAAAAACTTCTAGGCCTTATGCAATTTTAATGAATCGACACCAAAAAAATACATGGTGGTTAAAAAATCGAGCTCTTAGTATTTTGATAGCAAAGAAAAATCCGCCAAATGTCTAAATATTGCTTATAATATATAACGCCTGCGCGCATTATAAAATCATAAATTTGCAAATCATAAATTTTTAGCCATATTATCGCTTGCATTTTAAAGTTACATTTCTGTAAACAGTAAGTTACTGTCCTACCATGAGTGCCCAGAATAATGTTTGTTTTTCCTATTCTGTGATTTACTGAGCGACATGCCAAGAAAAAATTGATAACTTAAGTTTGTTGAGAGCTATCTTTTTTGACCAGCGAGTAAACAACACAAAAATCAAATATCTTCAAGATTCATTCCATTTCTTCTTGCGTTTAGGCCAGTGTTTAAAGAATCTAGTATTTTTAAAAATAAAATTTTAGTTAAGCATTGTTGAAAGGAACTCATGCAATGCTTCACAAAACTCCTTGAAACAAAATTTTCAAATCTAAGGTTACGTTTACACATTAAGAGTACTATCTGACTCTCTAAAAAGATGATTTTACCACCAGCTTTAACAATCAAACATAATATGAAATTAATTTATTATAATAAACATATTAATTAAGTACCTATCAAAATTAACAGGTTTGCTAAAAAATTCATGTTTCAAAAATTAGTGGTTGCCAAAGTTGTTGCGTCAGTTGTTAGTTTTAAACTACCTCACGCATTTAAAAAATAGTTTAACTAATTTATATTTGATTTTAACAATAAATTTTAAAGTTATTTAAACAAGGAACTTACGTATAGGTGACTTTAGCCAAATCAAACATCCGTTTACTAGCAATCATGTGGGGATTGTTTGGTCTATCCGACATGAAAATCACTTCCTTGATACCGGACTGGATGATAAGTTTGGCGCATTCGTTGCAGGGAAAGAGAGCTACATACATTTTGCAGCCTTTCACGTCAGCCGAGTTTTTATTCATAATAGCATTCATTTCTGCGTGACACACTAAACTCAGTTATTTGGTTTTTTAGAATAATGATTGATTATAAGCAAAACATTTATCATAATACAAAAATTTACACTTTACGAGGGCGGATATATAATCTAGTTTCCGCATTTTTTTGTTTCTGAAATGTGACAAATTTGGAGGAAGAAAAAAAAGCGGAAAGTTAAAACGAAAGTGAAAGGAAATTTAAAGCGAGGAAGAGGAGAAAAAAAGGAATATGAGAAAGTGATTAAATACGCTCTCATGCAACCCAAGACTATTAAAAATATAAGCAAAAATATTAAATTTTACCATAAGGATATTTTGTATCGAGCTGATTGTCGGCCGTTTTTCCCCAAGGTAAAAGATCATCATCGCAACCATTAGGCATTCCATTGTAACCTATGCCAACTATTTTGTTTTCTTCATTTACAATACACGCCCCAACCTAAAAAAGTACGGCTCTTGTGTAATTTTGTATAATATAAATGTTCACCGACTTTATAGGGTGAAGGTTTAATTAGGTACTGTTTTCGCAAAAATTTTCAATAAGTTTGGTTAGCTTAAATCTTTTTTAAAATTTGGGATTACTCCAGACTACCCTAAATATTTGTAGATCTTAGTACTAAAAACACCAAGAACGGGGTTTTTAGGCGATAGCCTCAAAAAATTTTAGTCTTACCGCGGGGAGAGGATCTCCCACCTACCCATCCATGCATGGGCGCGAGGGAGGGCGTTAAGCGGAAATTGTGGCAAAGGGGTTTACCTCTTCCCCGCATTTAAAAGCCGGGGAACTGGAATTGTGGAAAATGGGAAGTGGAATTCCAGTTCCTGTTCCGGATTTTTGGAAAATCTTTATCCCGGTTCTGGTTCCGGGGGTTTCGCAGTTGAATAGGCGGTTCCGGATGTTCCGGGCAAAATGTGGAATTACGGTTCCCGTTCCAGATTTTCGGAAAATCTCCATTCCGGTTCCGGCGTTTCATTTGGGTTCCGCAGTTCCGCCCATCACTAGTTTTTAGCTCTTTTTCCTTGTTTTATTATATTGTGAATATATTATATCGTGTTAGAAATTTGTAATTTAATTGATTTCTGAGGATTCATTGATAAAATATAATTATTTTCGGTTGTTATCCTCAAGTTAAAAAACTTTATTAACTTTGTACGTTTCGAAACAAGCAACGTGTTTCTTCGTAAGGAAAAAGGTTTACAAAATTGAGTAAAAACGTTAGTGTTTTTACCCACTTACGTTAAACCTTTTTCCTGACGAAGAAACACGTTGCTTGTTTCGAAACGTAGAAAGTTAATAAAGCTTTATCAGCTTGAAGATAACGCCCGAAAATAATTATATTTTATCGTGTTATAAAGTTTGAAGTACTTGAGTATTAGGATCCTTGCTGCGCTGCGCAGAAAGACAAGCAACAGACATAAAATAGTCTTGCCATGACAAGTAGTTTTTGCGTTTTTCGTTGTTTTCATTTCCATTGTGTAACAAAGACTCAGGGGATGCTATGTGTTCTCTAAATGAAAACAAGATTAATTTTTTATACATTTAACCATTTTAAAAAATATTATAACTCAAATAGCTCTTTTTAAAGCTTTTGGAGTCATTTTAAATAGCTGTTTAGAGTTTCTCTTGGATTTAAGTTGGCGGCAATCAAGTTGAAAAATTATGATTTTCTTGAAAAAAAAGAGCTGATAATTCAAACAGACAGAATTGATAGTTTTGTTATATGATTTGTTTTGATCATGAATTAAAAAAGGAATATTATCACGCAGAATTAAACTGAAACGTAGCGATTTATCTTGGGGTCCAGATTTCAACTATAATTAAAGAGCGCCGAGTGCACTCTTGTAATACTTACCAGTTCTTGTTATTATAATTCTAATGCTCACAGGCAGTATTCATCTTAAATGAGTTTACCAGTGTATTTAAATAAACAAACATTTTTTGATAAGTTGTCTATTTTCTGTCTAGCTAATAAATTTTTATTAGTTCTACTTAATTTATGAGGTGTGAATATTTTTTATAGCCAAAGAAACATTTTAGGTTTCATATTATTACTTAATTTTTCTTCTATACTGTTTAAACAATGTTGTCTATGTTAATTTAAAAAAAACAACAAATATTACTCATTTTGAAGTTTTCCTGATATTGATAAATCATCCAAACCAGCAACAGGTGTATCTGTTAACATATTCGTTTGTCTGTGTGATGCCTGGTTATTATTATCTATTATTCTGCTAACTCTTCAGATTGAAAACTAAAATAAGTATGGTTTTACTATCCGTTTTAGTTAGATCGTTCAGCTTAAACTTTATTCTTGTGCTAGAGTTATTTTGATAATTTCAGCTTAATTTTTGGTTTTGCTTAGGCGCAAAAAAAACCTTTAAATTTCTGGTTTTAGTTGCAAAATATTTGTTTTTACAGCAACACGGACGCTTTTTCTTTTTAAAGGTTTTAACCATACCATACTAAAAACTCAAAAAATTGTCTTTTGAAAAGAACTTTTACAAAATCGTTTTCTGAAGACGAGATGTAGAAAACAAAATGTTTCAAACGAAATAAATAAGTCAAAATTTCGGGAATCAGGTAGGTGGAATACATCAAAAACATTAAATTAAGAATAATACCGAAAATGACAAAATTGCTGCTTTAAACTGGTTTGCTTAAAATATAATAAAATGAGAAACCACAGTGCAAATAAAATAATGTTAATGTGACTAATTTTAGATTTAAAATAGCACTATAAACTATAGTATATATTAAGTCAGTCGCGTGTATTTTCTAATGATTGTGACTCATGTTATTAATGCAATTTTACACATTCTTTAAAATTTTGCTAAAAAATTAGTATTTTCCAACATCTTAAGAAAAACTGCAAAAATATTGCAATTTAAGATTTTTAGTTTTTCATAAGTACCGATGTTTTAGCTCAAAACAAAATATTGTTTTAAAAGCTTCCGCCCAAAATTTTGGACAGTCTATCAGGAGTGCAGGCTACCAAACCGCACATAATAGTGATGTTCTCCGGTGCTCCAGAGCGTAGATCTTTTTTAGGAACTACAGAGCACCTCCCGAAGTTCCTTTCTATTTTTATACGTATTTTGTGAATATTTAAAAAATATACAATAAATTAATTTGTCAACATTTTTGGGAAACGCAATTTTTTCAAAACTTATTGAGAACTATAAAAATAGTCGCAAAAACTTAAACAGAATGACTTAAAACGTATTTCAGACTTAAATTAGTTTAAAATTGATCATTTAAAGTGCGAAGCTCAGGAGCCACCCCCATTCTAAATAGTCGGAGCTTCAAAGTATGACGCAGGAACACAGCTAGTACACACACGAAACCGTCATGAATGTAAAAAAAAAGAAAATCCTGTGACTTATTCAGTTTTATCTATTTTTTAATAAGCAGTTTTAATTTATGAAAATGAAAAAATAAAAACTTTTATAAAGCTTAAACTACAGCGTACTGTGTTTTTGTAGTCTTTTTTTATAAAACGTTATTATTATTAAATTATAACATTTAGATAATTATGATTACAAATCAAGTAAAACGTGTAACAAACTTTAATTAATAAAAATATTTTATTTGAAATGAAATGCAAATAAATACAACTATACCATAATACAATGTTCGGTTCGTAATTGTAGCTTTAAGATTAAAAAAAATATATCTATTTGAAAAATGTGCTGCGTTATTTTAAAACATGGGCAAAATAAAAAGCCTTACAAAAATTCTTTTGGTGCTAATTTGGCATAATAAGAAATGAAAGAGGCGTCAAGTAATAAAAAAAGCGAAATTTTGGGTGTAAAGTTATTCTTGGGTGTAAAAGTTGTTTTTGTATCAATGGATATTGGGGCATATAAACATTGTGTCGGTGTTTTATCGTTTATCGTCGTTACTACGGCAAAATAAAATAAGCCGCAGTCATAATAAAATACACGTGACTGTGACTTATTCCTTGGTTAATAGGCCGCTCTTTTGAATTTAAAATAAGTAACAGTCGCATTATATTTTAAACGAATTGTGGCTCATTTTTGCCATAGTAACGACGTTATTTTATAATTCAAATAATGTACGACTTTTTTTTAAATTTTCGGTAAAAAATGTTAAAAACTCTAAACTTTATGCTTCAGAACCTGTTAGCCACTACGTTTGAGTTTTATACAAGTAACGACCGGACCGATCTTTCAATAATATTGTGGATTATATGTAACCCAATGTCCTTCTGGTTTTTTTTTTGCTTCTTCCGAAGTTGTAAATAGTTTTTTGTACACTTTAGTAGCCGTTGGATCATCCTGAATGCTTTTAGTTTTTTTCGTCTTTGATAGTTCATTGGTAACTTTTGAAGCTCCTCCTTTATCCAGTTTTCTTTTAGCAGAAGCACAATTTGTTTTGGAATCATCGTCAACAATTTTATCCCCTGTAAAAATTAAAAAAAAAACAACTGATTTTTTGTTATATAACAATGTTGCAAGAAACTAAATCACACTCAAATATCTGGGAATATTAGGTTTTTTGAGTAATACAAAAATAAAGAAAAGCGGAACAACAGGGGTATGTATTATCCTGTAGCTGTAGGGATTTTTAAGGGAGTAATATTCTGAAAATTTTTTAGCTGACTTTTTAAAGGTACCTCGCTTTAAGTGTTTAAAATACTTGGTTCGACTTACCCCATATTTAAAGTTTTGTTGAGAATAAGTTATTCATTAGGAATTTTACCTTGAACCCCGAAGGGTATTTTATTACTTTAGTGATCTTTTTTAACAATCTAAATTGCTATGTTTAATTAGGTTTCAAAATCATGGTCTAAGAATTATTTTTAAATAGCAACCACTGGATTCCCAAATACCTCTTTATGTACGGATTGAAAACTTAAGGTGAGAGAGCGAAATTCTGGGGTGGAAGCATAGGGAGCACGGTCCCAGGAGCTAGGGCGAAATAATTAACTATGTGCCAATGGCTAATGACCAAATAAGTATTGACCTATTTAAGCTTAGAAGGGTGCCCAGGGGATATTTACCTCAGAGCAAAAGCCAAAATCTGACAAGGAGGTTATACCCTGGGTGTAAATATAAAAAAGCGCCAAGACGCAAAAGTATAATTTTTGGGTAAGTCAAACTAGGGAAGGTGGATAAGGGAGGCGAGGGGTATTTTAAAATCGCCTAAAATTTGCTTTAAAAATGCTGAAAAAAGGATTGTTAAATGATAAAAAAGTGAACGGAGAGTAAAATAAACCTTGTAAAAAACATTTATCATGTCAATTTTATATGTTAAATTTACCAAAAAAGACAAATTTTTGAATTGTTTGGAGTTGGAAGACGGGGGGAGGGGGGAGGGAGCAGGGATAGGGGAGTAAGGGCAAAGTACGCCAAAAATGAGCAACTTAGGTTGGAGTTTACCTCTTAACAACAACCCCTCGGGGGAGGGGGTAATACTTTCCATCGCGGACACCTATGATTGGACACCTACTTTCCTTTCCCCTAAGAACAAGCGCTATGACAACTAGCGGAGGAGAATGCGGTATTTGGTTGTTCTTTGGCTGTTTTCATCAGGACTTACCCCGATTTAAGAGACTCCTGGCTATGATCAATAACCACCTGATTCAATGCATTTATTCAAAAGTAAAACCTTGTTATAAAAAAACACTTTTAAAAACACTGTTTTTAATTTACAGATTTTTTTACCCAATTGCATCCTACCGTTTGCGGAATTTTTATTGGCTTTTGTAGTTTTTTTTCTGGCCTTTTTTTCTTTCGCCTCAACCATTCTAGTTTGCTCCATTTTTATTGTTGCTTGATCTACTTCTTCTTTTGTACCATTGATAATCACAACATTTCTGCTGTCCCATAATATTCCACACTACAAATTACACGAATTTAGCTTTACTAAAGAGAATTTATATTCACCAAAGTATATAAAACAATATGATATAATCTCAACATTACCATGCGTAATAAAATGGGTCAGGTTTACCACCGCGATTGATAATGCATTAGAAAATTAAATAATCTTAGTCGTTATAATTAATAGCACTCCTATTATGATGGCATACTCTCCATTACATTACATGCCATTACAAGAATTTTAGTAGCTTATGCAATTATATAATGGCATAACTTAATAAATTTTATTCTTAATTGAAATGGATTTATTGATTTATATTTCTTCAAATTTTTCAATTGAATTCAGGAAAAAATTTAGTAATGTTATTTTAATAGCATACTCTGCTTAATTGAGAGCTGAGCAAAGCGAACACCGAGAAAACTTTAGAAAATGGCTGCTTGCCCCTCGAAATATCAACCTCTGCCGATCCAATAGAAAAGGGGCGGAGTACAAACCATAGGTGGTTTAACAAAAAGAACAGCCTTAAGCCATTTAAATCATTATTTAATCGTTTATTGATTAATAGAATATCTTGAGTTTGAGGATAAAAAAATGTAAAAGACAAAGTGAAAAAGGTAAATTTTGAAGAAAACACTGAGATTAAAATTATTTAAGTTTTGAGAATGGTCAAAACAATAAAAAATCTAAACTAAAAAGTTTTTTATATTGATGAAAAAACAAAAATGGATTTATCACTGATCACACAGGTTTTTTCCTCATTTATTTCTTCTCCCTAATCGCTTTAATTTAATTAAACGTAAACCCAATTTTAATCTTATTATTTTTAGATGCTAGCAAGGTGCAACGTGCAATATTAACACAAACATGACTGTAAAAACAAAAAATAGTCCAGAGTTGACAAAACTGAGGGGATCAGTCAAATACCAAAACCAAAATATAATTTACAACGCTTTGTTTTTGTACCTTATGACAAACATCTGAAGGCGCTTCTTTGACTGCTCGTTCAGATAGAACACAGCCACATTTCCAAGAAAAACAAAATCTAAATCAATAAAACGATATAAAGAATAAGATATGTCAGACCGCAACTAAGATAAATATTCTTATTTTTAGGTGTTAAACGGTTTTAATTTTTTGGAAACAGAAGTGTGGGTTTTGAAAAAAGAAAGTTTTTATTTGATTGCAAATAAAAGGGTGGGATTCTTATAATTTGATAAATTTTTTTAATCTAAAAACAACTTTTTTGTATTTAACTAATAAAACGTAATAAAAATCAACCAGTGCGCTGGTACCTTAAA
>JASAMX010017801.1:0-42616 GCA_030248175.1 Microlaimidae sp. YZB2_3 | reverse complement strand
TGGCACAATCTATCTATTTACTCTCTGTTTATTTATAAATTAGTCCACAAATAGGGCAAAGCTCCGGAGCCTCTGGAGCATCACCACCTCAATCGTAAATTAAACACCGCTTTACAATTAAAAAATTCAAGGTGATTTACAATTTCTACGGTAAACAACTGGACAAACTATTTTGAGATATACATAATATCAGGGAAAAAGAAAACAATTTGTCAATCATACGGAAAGTCTTTCAGCCTGAAAAAACTTAATTCATTCAGCCCGCATTTAAGAATCAGGTATGAATTATACTACAACAAAGGACACGACTTGATTTGACGATTTGACTTTAAACAAAAATTTTGGAATTTTTTTTTGAAAATACTATTTTTTATTTAATTTTAAAAAAGCCATATTTTCATTAACAAAAATTCCGTCCATTTAACTTTTGTGAGATTAAAAACAATTTTTCGTATTTTAGGAAACGAAAATGATTTCTTAAATTAATCCATACCTATTTATAATGTTTTGTGTAATAATAAAAGAATAAGCCATGTGTCATTTCTACTAAGCTTAAATAGCTACGCACTTTTTTAAGCATTCTATTAAGAGACCGGCCGCTTTTTAATAGCAGACGTGAAAAATCATTACAGCAACCGACGAATAACTATTCAACCCGTATAAAAGCGATAAAAAACAGCAGAGTAAAAGATTAGTAGCTTTTATTTAAAAATATTAATAACGCAAAATGGAACATCATCTTTTGCAGTTTGCGAGCGATTTTAATATTTTCCCAGATAGTTTCATATCCCGGATTCTCCACAAAAGTTGACAAAAAAAACACGATATTGGTCGGTTGTTAGTGTTGTGCATACTGCGATAGCGCCACAACAACTGCTATACGAACGAGCGTATTTTTTCACGAATGCGTCGAATGCGCATCTCGTTCTAAGTTGAGAATCCACTACTTATATCCGTTCACGGAATCGATAGAAATAATAAAAAAACGGGTAATGGTGGTAAAAATAATTCGCTTGTGCATGAACTGAACACTCATTCTTGGCACACGAGTAAAATTCTTTAAAGGAGTTCGTGCGCGTGAGTCTCGCAATCCAAGCGAAAACACGTAATTAATTCAATTACAAAAAAAAAGATTAAATGTAACGCCCGAATTCTATTTATTAAAAAGGATAAAAATAAATTCAACAAAACGATATTTTAACGTATTTTTGAAATTAACGCTAACACGGTTATAAAATCCAAATATCTATATTAGATTTATAGGCAGCGTACCACCAGCGTGCAAATCAGACATTACCAGATTGGGAATATCACAGTATTTATCATCAAAATTTTATTAAAAACACTTTAAAAATACAATTTTACACCTAATACCTGAAAAAAATAATACAATTTTACTCTCTGAATACCTCAAAAAAAAATTTTTTTTTACTTCCAGTTAGTATTTCATCATCCTATCTAGATTTTTGCTAAGAGCGATGCAAAAAATGCTTTTGTATATCGAAAGAAAAAGTTAGATGCTTAATGTTTTCCCGCGCCTGGTTTCTAGACAGCCGCAAAGGTTGCGAATTTTTCACGTGATAAAAAATTTTCCATACCATCCCCTTAAAAAACACCTGTTTCAAAAATGCCGAAAATTAAGTCATTAAGTCTACCAACAAATAGACATAAATCTAAAAAAAAACTAAAGAATATTTCAGCTATGTAAGGTTTTTGAACGTGGAAACCGTAATCAAATTGCAAATAAGAAGACAAGTGTTAAAACCTTTATCATTATGAAAGCATTCATAGTCATAAGCTTATATTTTTTATATTTATATTAATACAATGTATTTATAACTTTATGGTTTATTCCTGTAATAATTTAAGTTTATTTTATAGCCTGACCAACGATGGTAAACATGTTTTACCGAAAGTTTTCATAATGATAAAAGTTTTAACATTTGTCTTCTTATTCCAACTATGGCGCATTGAAATCGGAAAAACGCTAAAAAATGGGAGGTTAACCATTAACTCTGTCTGATTGCACACTGAAAAAATGGCGTCTTAAACTTAGGTAAATACGTCAGTACTCTTGTCTAATAAACTGTATTGTTTTGACTGCGTTCCTGCAACGCAGGCGGCATTACTAAAAATTTTAAAAGTTATTTATTTTGCATAAAGCTCGATATGCAAGAACAATATTACTCAGCACTAACTGCGCAAACAAATACAACATAACGTAACAATATTAATTAATAAATATTTATATTAATATCAAAAATATATAATACTATAAAATATATTAAGGAAAAATATGACACTCAGTCTCAGAAGCGAAACGATTTGGTGTCATTTTTTGAGCACTGCCATTAACTGTTTTGCTCATAAAATGGCAAAACAACTGTTCTTATTGAGGCATATGTCGTGAAAATGGGCACTGCTCAAAATGTAGCAGTGTTTTTGCGCATATCCTAGCATGCTAACTCGAACGCACTGCATTTTGAAGTACACTGCACTTTTTGGCAATCTTGTGCGCATATATGCGCATATAGTGCAAATAAATTAGCACAACCGCGGGAAACAAAAAAATAAACCCACTAAAAAACCACTATTTAGTTTGCACACTGTACACAAAATACAAACTTTTAGTATAGACATACAAAAATAAAATCCAATGCAATACACAAAAAGATCTATTTATGTATTGCATTGGATTTTATTTTTGTATGTCTATACTAAAAGTTTGTATTTTGTGTACAGTGTGCAAACTAAGTAGTGTTTTTTAGTGGGTTTATTTTTTTTGTTTCCCGCGGTTGTGCTATTTTATGTGCAGTATATGCGCATATATACGCACAAGATTGCCAAAAAAGTGCAGTGTACTTCAAAATGCAGTGCGTTCGAGTTAGCATGCAAGTATATGCGCAAAAACACTGCTACATTTTGAGCAGTGCCCATTTCCACGACACATGCCTTAATAAGAGCAGTTGTTTTGCCATTTTATGCGCACAACACTTAATGGCAGTGCTCAAAAAATGGCACCAAATAGTTTTGCTTCTAAGACTGAGTGCCATATTTTTCCTTAATATAATATATAGCATTATATATTTTTGTTAATATTATCACAATGTAGCCTGAGAAATGTAACATTTTCTCAGTCGAGACTCGATCCAAGATGCAGAAACCTTCAATATGCAAGATGTACTGTTTTCCACTGCG
The DNA here is from genome assembly GCA_030248175.1 of Microlaimidae sp. YZB2_3. NCBI lineage: Eukaryota > Metazoa > Nematoda > Chromadorea > Desmodorida > Microlaimidae > Microlaimidae sp. YZB2_3. The sequence goes on along the minus strand of JASAMX010017801.1, from coordinate 39,418 downwards.
CCAAAACCTCCACCTAATCAACACTCAGACGCGTACGCGCTTTACACCACCGTAGAGACGTAATAAAATCCAGAAAGGGTTAAGATAATATAGTGCAGAAAATAATTCTTATCAAGCCAATTTGAATCATTCCCCGGTCCCACTAAGTTAAAAAATGTCGATACAAATAATAAAGTCTAAAGTTCACTAAAAATAATCTTATTTAATTTTGTATGCCGAAATTACCTACTGACTAATACGAAGTTCCCAGACATTTAAAAACTATAAAAAAACTTAACTGAATTTTCATTTGAAATCGTTGGTATGATTATGCATGTGCTCGAAACGTGGATTGCGAAATCCCAATAAAAAATAGTAAAATGTCAATGAGATTTGCAATATGTTTGTAACAAATAATGCATACAAAAAGACATTTGATGATATGCTACACATATGATATGCAAGAAGAGAAGTTGATGATGTGTGTACCCAGGAACACTAAATCTATACTGATCTCGATGAATTGCAATATTGAATCATCTATTTAATAACAAAACAACTCAAATGTTTCAACAAAAACGGTTTAATAATTTCATAGATTAAAAATGACATATTTTAATAATTCTTAGCAAATTAATCAATTTGGAACAGAAATGTTAATTTTTTTAGTTTCGAAAAAAATTTAGTTTACAAAAAAACTTTTCGACTAAATAATCTACTGCATTACTGCTTAGTTATGTAATCATGAAGCTAGTGTAAAACTGCTGGAACTAGAGCTCTGCAGCTTTATGGGATGCTACAGAGCTCGGTAGAATATCGCAATTCTTGATATAAAGGAGAGACCCGACAATTAAAAATCAAATTAACATTAAGTAGCTGTTTTCCTTAATATTTAGAAAGAGTCGCATGGCAACCCGTTCGCTTTTGCTTTCCAAAAGTACGTACCTACGCTTTTTTTCTGGGAATTTAATAACTGGAAAACGTAACGGAATTTTTTTCTTCAAAAAAAAGGAGCTACTATATCCCCGAGTTTAACTTTTTTAACAGAAACATCGCTCCTGTCTGGATGGTAGCAGGCGAGTGCGATTAAACGCGACCGATTCCGTCTGAAAGAAAAAAGCGAAACGTTTCAATCGCTCCGTAATCGTAGGTGGGCGCAGCTTCCGGAATTCAGGGGTATACCCCGGACAAAGTAGGACCTGGAGAAAATTTAAGAATTTTATCAATAAAAATACCATGTTTTGTGTTTTTGGACCGTTAAACTTCTCCTCATTTCGTGAGGAATTTTCGAGGTACCCTCAAATTTTAAAAAGGAGGGGTGTCGGTAGATTCGAGATTTTTGGGGGTATAACTCCCAACTATTCTAAGGTCGGTATACCCGATCGACGGTTGGAAAAAACCCGGACGGAACGCAGGTATTAATCTCGCTAACGGCGGGCAGATGTTCTCCCCACCGCGGCAGTTGCCGTGTTCCCTCCCAATCGACCAGGAGGGCCTCACCGCCGCCGTTAAAAACTGGCTTTTTTTAGTTTTTTTCCCACTCGCCCGAGGGCACCTTCCGTTGGATTGTTTTCGCGTTGCCCTCCGCGGGGGGAAAACGCAACGCAAAATACGCGCCCCCGGTTTTTCACGCGAAGGGCCGAAGCCACACGAAGCCTAAAACCGGCGGTAGAGTTTGGAGAATTACGTACTTAGAGTGCACCGTGTTGGGGAAACCTAATGGGAACGCTCGCAAGTTATTGGTGGTAATTTTTTTTCTCGCTTTTTTCCCTTTTTCCACCACGAAACCACGAGTCCAGACAGACACCGCGTGCGTTCTTTTCTGCAGACGGAATGGTTACCAATATTATTGCACGGACTCGAGACGCCTTACGACTTCATTTTTAATTTATGTAATTTACGAATTAAACATACAATAGGATCAAATCTTAAACAAATATTAAGTTTAGAATTGCCAAATGATCGTAAGAATGATTTTTCCAAATGTTACGACCTCATTACTCTTGTTTGTTACCTACCTCTTAAGATTAAAAAAATTACACAATAAAAATACAAATTAGAAAAATAAGGTGTCAGAATAATTTTGTCGAGGCTGTGGCGCAGTGGCAGATCTTACGTCTTGCATACTGAAGGTGCCTGGATCAAGTCCCGGCTCAGACACACTGCATTGTGATAATATTGTTTGTTAATATTGTTATATTATGTAGTATTTGGTTGCGCAATTAGTGCTGATAAAACATCAGCCTTGCGTATCCTGCTTTATGTAAACTTTATGCAAAAGAATTGAGAAATATTCAAACTGTAATAATTAGGCAGAACAGAAAAAAAGGTCTAAAAAACTTTAAAAAATCCCTAAAGCAGAAAGTATGACTTTTACAGATTCAGTTTATAGTCAAGAGTCTCAGTGTCACTTTGGCAGACCTGTGCACGGTCTGAAAATGCCCCCCCCCCGTTTTATTGGAGGATTTGCCCCCCCCCCCCGTTTTATTGCCCCCCCCCGCCAAAAAAATGAAAAAAAGTACCCTAAAAATATGACGCCATTTTTGACCTATGATGACGCCATCATCGCGAGTTTTTTGCAGTTTTCAGCCTATTTCAATGTATTTTAAGCCATTTTAGACTGATTTTTACTTTATTTCCGCTTTTTTTGTCCCTTTTTTCCCTTTCCCTTCTTTTCTTTCTCTTTTCCTTCCTGCTGCCCCCCCCCCGTTTATTGCCCCCCCCCCCACCCGTTTCAAAAAGTTGCCCCCCGTGCCCCCCCCGTTTTGGCGTACAACCGCCCCCCCCCCCCGTTTTTAAGTCCTGCAGTGCACATGTCTGCTTTGGTCATCAATAGATACACTCCCCGTCCGTCAAAACGTTTTATCCAAGAAATTTCTACGTAGTATACGCTCTTTTTTTGTGACATAAGTATATTGAATGGTAAAAATTTGAAAAATTTTTTAAATTTACTCTTAGTGTAAATTATTTTCCAATCACACTTCTAATAGTCAACGTCAAACAAAAAAGTCAATTTAAAAATTCATTAAACGATTTTAAACTATTTATACTTCCCGGATTTAAAAATGGATCCGGTCAAAAACAAACGAATTCAGAAAATTTTTGACCTTTATTACGTCGTTACTTTGACACAAAAAGTTACAATCATTATGAAATCAACGTGACTCTGACTCATTTTGTTTAGATTATTTGTGGTTTATGAAATAAAAAGAGTCACAGTTACAAATATTTTTTGACGCTTCTGACTCATTGTGTTAGAATAACGGCGATTATGTAATTCAGTTTCCTTTTACAATTGGAACTAAAACAATGAGACCCATGCTGGTAGCAAATCGTCGTTAGTCTGACACAAAGAGTCAGAAGCGCCATAAAATACTTATAGCTGTGACTTTTTTTATCTCTTCACACACAAACAATATAAACAAAATAAGTCAGAGTCACGTTGATTTTATAATGATTGTGACTTTTTGTGTTATTTTTTTGTGACTTTTTGAGTAACGACGAAATAAAACCCGGAAAAAAGCTCCCTGCTGAAAAATGTTTGCTTGACACATTGGACGAAGTATATCTCGTCAGGCGTAATCGTTTACCGTGTCCAGTACACATTATGAAAAAGAGCAATTTATATGTGAAATTTTTTTAAATAATGCATTAACTTAAACGAAGCTCGAGTTGCGTTCGTGCTTAACATTTAACATTTTTTGGATATAATCAGACCTGAAACTTTTTGCGAAAAACTACTGGAAATAAATCACAATACTACTGGAAATATTTTCGGTTCGTTATTCAACTCGAATTCGGCTCCGTAAAGGCTGGTTCATACTTATGACAAAACGTCCCTTGGACAAAGTCAAAAGGACAATTTTAGAAAAGCCAAAACGTCCTTTGTACCAGCCAAAACGTCCTTTGGACTTTTCTTTTGGACGAAGTATATATGCTACTTAGAATTTGTCCTTTGGACTTTGTCCAAAGGACAAAATCCAAAGGGAAAAGCCCAAAAGACAAAAATTAGGAACACGTTGTCCTTTGTCCTTTGGACTTTGTCCTTTGTACAAAGTCCAAAGGACGTTTTTACACTTTTATTTGTTCTTTGGACAAAATCCAAAGGACCTTTGTCCTTTGAAATTACGTTTTGTCATAAGTATGAACGTGTCATAAGTATGAACCAGCCTTAATTTATACGGAGTAGTGACGTTCCTACCATAGTCTCCAAAAAAATGTTCCGGACCATAGATAAACAAGGGGGGGTAGGGTGGGGTCCACCCCCCCCCCCCCCTAGCCTCAAAATGTTGGGCCCCCCCCCCCCCTAGAAAAAAATCACAGGGGGCCCCCCCTCCCCCCAAATTTTCGAATTTTTCACCCCCAAATTTTAATAAGCGATTTTAAGCTTTCGACACAAATTTATGACATCACTCTTTAATTAGATCGGCATAAAATTAGTATAAAAATAGAAAGAAGCTAGGGAGCTGCGGGGGTTGCTTCGGAGCTCCGAGAAACATCACAAATACTGAGCTTGTACCGTGTTTGTACACTCGCGTGCTCGAACTATCCTACTGTAATAAATTTTTTGGTGCAACGGCCGCTCATTTAAGATATGAAGCTTCGGAGCTTACTTTGCTTTATATATCCGGAACTCTGGAGCATTATAATTTGAGCGCAGGATTATTACTATTTTAGTCTCCCTACGTTCGTGTTTCGCGCTTACACCTAACTGAACAAAAATAATAAAGATCTCGGGGCGGGGACTTGGATTATCCCAATATTTTTGTCTTCTCATTAAAACAGTAAAGCTCCGGAGCTTCTTTCGCTTTAAACGACCGAGCTTACGGAGCGTAATATTGAAGAGTAGGTGTTGGAACATCGCTTGTGTCGTCTCCTTACGCCAAACAAAACTACACAAAAAGAGATTTTGGTGGCGGGAGGACTTCGTTTAACTCGGTACTTTGTTATTTCATTAAAAGGGTGGAGCTCCAGAGCTTCTTTCGGTTTAAATGACCCAAACATTATATTGGAGGGTCGGAACAACGCTAGTACGGAGCTTGTACTGTCTCCTTACGCTGGCGTGCTCTGGAACAAAACTACCCTAATAGAGATCTTGGTGGCGGGGGGACTTCAATTATCCCGGTGCTTTATTTTCCGCCGTTCTTGGCGTTATTGGCGCCGGGTGTCGGCCGATCGGTATGTTCGTGTTCCGGGGTCGCCGGGGGAACGGCGGGTTTTCTACAAGAACGGCTAATCGCCTAATGTAATCTCGGCTATGGCGGCTCTCGGAACGCCGCCCGCTTTGACTTATTAGCCTTAACTGCCAGTCGCCGACGCCGAGGTCGAAAGCGACCTTGGATTCCTCCGGTCACCAACGAATTTCGCCCTCCGAACCTAAACGGAAATAACCCCCACCTTCGGCGGAAAACCCGGGCTCCCGGGAATCTAACTCGAAAGTCTAAACTGCCCGACGGGAGGTTTATCTTTAAATTCCGAGTTTTAAACCCCGGCGGCGGAGGGTTATTTCCGCCGGGGGGTCGGGAGCCGGCCGGTCCCGGGGCGGCCATCAGTGCTGGCCCGCGAAATCTTCACCCAGCCGCCCGGGGGCCCCAACTTCAGGTTGTCGTTTCGGTATAGCGGCGATAAGGCCAGGCCGCCACCCCGCCCACATCCCCAAAAAATCCCCCGGATACTTAATACCCACCGAGCGAAAACAACCCGAAGATCAACCGCCCAGATTAACCCCGGCATTATATTGTCGCGGTGGCGGGCGAACACCACGCGCGGGGTTCGGAACCGCTTAAGCGCTTTTCCTCTATTTTTTTGTGACAAATGCTTTTATGTATGCGTTTTTACTCGAGAGTTACAGGACTCCGTGCCAACTTAGCGCGTCAGATCCTTATTTGGCCGTTCTCTTATAGTGTATGTACATATAGTATACATACACCGTAATTATTATGAATATTATGACTATAACTATTATGAATACTCACATATAGTTTGGAAAAATGCCTAATTTCACCCTTTGTCTCAGGCTTACTTCGCACGGAAACTTATATAATTTAACTCTTGATTAGCTAGCGCACTCTTCCATAGCGAACACGAACATGTGTAAAAAATCATATTTGATTTATCAATCTACATAAAACTGATTTGCATTCAGTACTCCACATAACTATCATAAAAGAAAAAAATTTGTGGCCGAAATTATATACTTGCGCCTGAATTTCGGTGATTGACTCCCTATGCACGGATATCTATGCTAACAAAAGCAAACTTATCTATATGTTGATGATCTCTATTAAGACTTTAAATCTAGATAACACAATTTCAGAATGACTACATGCAGCAATGGTCAATAAAGTTACTTCACCATTCATCGCTCTATTTTAGTTTTTTTAATTTTCCTCACGGGAAGTTGTGCAAATGATAACGCAAATAAATTTATTAAATTACATTTTCTTGAATAGCAAAATCAACTGCAATGACTGAAATTACCTTATTTATCCTATTTTTTAAATATTTTTAATTTTATATTCGAACCTTTGACGACACTTTGAGGCCATGTCATTATTTCTTATTACACTACGCTTTTTCTTATTCTATTATACCAATACCCTTTCCTACAAAATATTTTAAACAAACGCAGGTATTTATAATCTTAATTCTATTCGAATAAAAAATGAGACAGAAATTCTATTTAAAACTCGTTGCTATCACGAAATATATTTATTTTCACATCTATAATTATGCCTAAACTTTAAAGAAATTTTAGAAAACCGCAATCTATAAATAAAAATTAATTGAATATTTTTACAATACACAGCAGCAGAGCAGACACACAATTTTGTAAATATCAAATTAAGGTATGTTTTTAACAGAAAATATCAAGTTTTGTCTTTAACAAATCAAATCATAAGTTGTTAAAATAAAAAAAATATTGTGCAAAAGTTCATGTAAAAATGAAGCACGTCTATGCATTTTGCATTTATTTACTATTATGTCGATTTTACGCACATAACGAGATCTTCGACGTATACGAAACGTACTCTGTTTTTTTTTATACATTTTTTTAAATTTCAGCCAGACAAGATTTTATTGGTGATACGGGGAAAGAAATCAAACGCGAAAATAAATGCAAAAATCTAAAAGTTTTGACCTTTATAAAGTTCACTTTAAGCTTGAAGATTCTTAATATTCGCTTAGGTTCATATTTTAATAGCATCCGATTTTTAATGAATTATTTATAATATTCTATTCTTAAAATATTTTGTTACTTTAGTTGCATTATGTATATAAAATACGTAAGCTATGGAATTATGCTGCCGAGAGCTAGTAGACGTGCCATAAGCGCTACTTTTACGTTTTACCGTCGAGTATAATAGTGACAATGGAAAATTTTTGAATACACCGAATATACAAACGATATTTCTATAGGCTTTTTTTTATCTATTCACTATAATATAACGGGACAGGATTTGTAATGCGCTGAAATGGGACTTGATCGGGTGTAAAAAACGCATATCTGGTGGGTAGCTGAGCGGATTAATAATAAGCTGGCAGAAAGAAAAGTGGACTTTTTTTTATCACCCGACCTTTATACATGTCTGATTAGTCGGCCAGCCACCACAGTGTCCCACTAAAAGCAACACCACTCCCCTCGGTAAGGTATAAGCTTAACTTTTTTCGATGCCTTTTTAGCCCCGATGGAAAATAACTTAAGACTTCTGCAGATAAAGCGGGATAGACAAAAATAGCAATTCTGCTAAATTCTCCACTTGAATTACGTATTGAGTTAACACTGAAATACGTATTGAATTTTTCGATAACTCCTGGCGAGAACTCGGTGTATGACGTTTTTTATACTCTGAGGAAAATTTGCAAAGAAAGCCTTATGCAACAATGAGTTTACGATTACGGTACTTAACAAAAAACCAATTACAACTTTTACAAAACCGCATAGTAATTTAACACTTAAAACTCTGAGGATATTTAAAAAAATATATACTTTTTATGAGTGATGCTCGCTGAAGCTCCGAAGTTCAGCGCTATTTTGTTATTGTACATATTTATGAATAAATTAAAGAATAATACCATAAATTATTTTACCAAAAAGTTTTGTAAACTAGGTTTTTTATAAAAACTTATTAATGCCAATAAAAAAACTCCTAAATATGCCAATAGAATAACTTCGAATTAGAACATATTTCAAGCTAGAAATCGCTTATTTAAGGAGTGGAGCTCCAGGGCTCCCTCCGTTTTAAACGGCTGAAGCTTCGGAGCTTGATATTGTAGGGTAAGAACATCACTACTTTTTATGTACTTTCGTTAACATTCTAATTTTTTTGGTTCAGGATCATTTCAATTAAAATCTACTGATCTTCAACATGTAATTTTATAACAAAATCACAGCCAGCGGGTATTTCAGTTAGCTGTTTTTTACTTGGAATAAAAATGGGAAATGTAATTATAAATTGGATATATTCGACGTATTGTGTGTAGTTAAACCGCTTATTTACCATACCATGTGATGTAAGTATATCACGCATCTGCAGTATAAACCTTGATAAGCAGTTTTAGCAATTATCGTACTAGATGCCGGACACAACGTACAGTACACGGAATAATCTAACAATTAGCGGTTTAGCTACAAGGATGAGTTTATAAATAAACAAAAGGTTATATTTTGTCATTTCATAAGAATAAAATCGAGCTGGGTTTAAAATTTTTTTCTCCCCGAGTAATCCGAAAAAGATTTTCCAAGGAATTCCTAGCGTTAAATGGAATAATCTAACAATTAGCGGTTTAGCTACAAGGATGAGTTTATAAATAAACAAAAGGTTATATTTTGTCATTTCATAAGAATAAAAATCGAGCTGGATTTAAAAAATTTTTCTCCCCGAGTAATCCGAAAAAGATTTTTCGAGAAATTCCTGCGTTAAATCTAAAAAAATAGCTTACTATTTGCGTCAATGTATAACAGAGTAAAAGTAAACAGAAACTAATAATAACCGCGCGAACCCGCAACAATTTTCATCAATGAACTTTTGTCTTCGGCCACTTCAGCCGGACCGGTTATACCCAAGAGATTTCTTTTACGAAACAAAACATTCCCCTGTCCCGTTAGAAAGAGTCGAATCTAGATAACGGATTCAAGGAGATTGCTTTGATTTGGCGTCTTTAGATCCAAACGAACTTAGATCCAGAACAAAAACACGAACTTAGATCCAAAGACACGAGCTTAGATCCAAATTTTCGTTTACGTTTTTCTTTTACGTTATCAACTTTAAAAAAATGATTTTAAATGTATTTTAAACGTTTTAAACATTGAGTTTTGCTTCTTACGTGTAAAATATGGGCTTGTTTGTTGCAAACAAACTGAAAAACTTTTTAATGTGTGTTGCGAGTAAATTAATGATGTGTTTTAAAGCCAAATGTCATAATATATTTTTATGTACAGCTATGTATAATAGACAAAGTATACTATATTTCTCAAACAATTTTAAATTTTAAGCAACAAATTTAAAACTACAAATCTCATCTCAATTCACGGGTAAAACATTGCATACATTGCAGATACCACTTCTTATAGCGATTCCCATAACTACTCCCGTATAAATTTTTACAAGACAAAGAAACGCCTGACTGACTGATTCGTGCGGTAAATATAATTGTAATACAATTAAAAGCGACGCAAATAATCAAGTTGAAACTTAATTTAAAGGTTTACATTAAAAATTTTTAAAGTAAATTTTTACTTTTGTTTTTTACTTATAAGTCTTTACACACGAATCTTTTTGAGTAAATGTTTTGTTTGCAATAAACAAACACATATTTTACACGTAAGAAGCAAAACTCAATGTTTAAAACGTTTAAAACACATTTAAAATCATTTTTTTAAAGTTGATAACGTAAAAAAAACGTAAACGAAAATTTGGATCTAAGTTCGGGTCTTTGGATCTAAGTTCGTGTTTTTGTTCTGGATCTAAGTTCGTTTGTATCTAAGTTCGTGTTACCATTGCTTTCGCGACTTACGTTATATATTTTTTACCGTTAGCTTTACTGTAAACGCATCTCACACAATCATCACTATAAAATATACGTGACTCCGAGTTTTTTTTTTCAATTCAAACTCACAGTCCACGTCTGGTGACATAAACTTTAGAGTAATTGTGTTGTGATATAACTCGTTCTACTGTAGCGAATACTATACTGGTTTTTTTCGGTACTCAACTTATTCTGTGGACTGGGAAAATTCGGTAAAATTGCGTCTTCCTGGAAAGACTTCAGTTTATAAGTTTCAATTTCTTGCAATTTTTTTATTTGTATAATTAAACAAAAATGCTTAAGATGAGGAAACTGGTATGTTGAGCTCAGGGTTTGTGATAAATTCTATTAGAGACGCGCGTTCGCGGTTTTATTGGAAGTTTAAAAAAAACGGCGGACGTAAACGTTTTCTATCTCGATTTCTATTCTATTTCTCTTCTTCTATTTTACGACGCACGTTGTTTCATGCACCAAGTCATACACTTTCATTTATTAAATTACGCATTCTTGTATTAGATTACATATAGATTATTATAAAAATATCTATTAAAATCCTTGAAAAGTCAAATAAAATCTTATATGACGAATACAAAAAGAATACTGCATTTAATAAGACAACAATTCAAATCAAAAAAATTAATAAATTTAATAAAAGCGATACATGACTTATGATTTATAATTATAACAAGAGTAGTATATAAAAATTAATTCATATATTCTTGATTATAATATCCTTTTATAATAATTTTATAACGCTGAAGAGACAAAAAACTCTAGCAGTCTAAATGAAAAAAAATCATTAACTTAGATAACATAACTATTATCATTTATTTAAACTTCATTTCGTTTTCCTCAAGTTGTCAAAAAACCTTTGCAAAGTTTTTTGCTAAACACTCTACATTGGAATATAATTTAATATATGAGGTTTTCTTCACATAAGTTTTATACGTGCGTGTGTTTATTCTATTAGCGCTAAATTATCGTACGCCCGATTCACAACGCAGCTTTTAATTTTTACTTCTTTGCTTGAATTTTTTTTGCAGACGCCTACATAATTATTCTGTCACACACTTTAGTCTAAAAATTACAGTTTTTCGCTTTTTAATCGATAACAATCCGCGATAAAGCATTTCTAGAATAGCTAAGCGGTGCAAACTTTACCCCTCTTCGAAGCTTTTTGCTTAAAAAAAAGAAAAGAATTCAATCCCGCAGCAAAAGTCGGCAAGAAAGTTTTCACAAACTCTAGACCAGTGATTTTCCTACCGTCCGAAATAATGATCCGGGTCTCTACCCATTTAAAGCGGAGTTCCCAAGAGCTCCGCCCTTTAGCTTTAAATGAGCTATATAAAGCTTATTTAAAATTAAAATATGCTCTAAATTATTTTACTTGGATTTTTAGGACTATTAAGACGGGTTCACCACACCGGGCTGGCAGCTGATAGGTGACGTACAGCGCACACCCTTCATACCATACCGCAACAACAATGACGGTGTAATGATGTAAACGCGCGCGTTCACTATCCACAGCCACTCCGGTGTTAACTGGCATTTATTGTTTTAACCCGTTCCCGTAATGACCTTTACCACCGAAACAACCGTGAGACCTTCGTACGAAAAGGTGAAACCTTCGTCTCACGGTGGTGGTATTTTCGTATGACAAGTGTCGTACGTAAACCTTATCGCGGTAAGCTGTTCGCATGACCTAGGTTTTACTACCGTCATACATATTTTTTACGCACAAATAGTGCTCAGTGAGCAAGCAAATTGAAATGGTTAAAGCTGTACGGTAGCAATATGCAAATTTTTGCAACATGAAATATCCTACGTTGCCATCCCACCTTATCCCACCTTAGACTTCGTCTCACTGTGGTGGTATTTTCGTATGACAAATGTCGTACGTAAACCTTACCGCGGTAAACTCTACGCATGACCTAGGTCGTAATTCCGTCATACATATTTTTTTGACGCGAATAGCGCCCAGTGAGCGAGCAAATTGAAATGGTTAAAGCTGTGCGGTAGCAATATGCAAATTTTACGCAATATTAATAATCCTACGCAATACACTGTATCCGTGACAAAAATCTGCATATTGCCACCGTACCGCTTTAACCATTTCAATTTGCTCGCTCACTGGACACTACTCGCGCAAAAAATTAGGTATGACGGAAGTATGACATAGGTCGCACGAACGTTTCACGGTTGTAACCGAGGAAAAGACAATTATGGAGACGGGTTAAATAAGTTTTGAAAAAAAATAATAAAATTTTCAAAAATTTTTTGTCAAAAAATAATTATGGTATTACTTTAACTATTCATAAAAATAATACATAAATAAGGTGGAGCTCCGGGGGTTGCTCCGGAGCTCCAAAAGCGGATCTCCGTTCGGCAGCTCGGAGCTCCGGGGAATATCACTAATTGGATCTTCATTCGAAAAATTGATGAATAACCCAAATCGCCACTGATTAGTGCACTAAAAACCAAAAAAACATATAGCACCGCTCTAAAAACAAAAAAAAACCGTTTAGAGATGGCAAAGCTCCCCCCGGATCGAAACACTTTCCCCATCTACCGTAATGCCAGCGTGGTGATGATGATAACGCAGTCTGAGTCAGCCCCGCAGCTATATGGGGATAAGCCGCTGTAGTATATTATAGGAATCCGGCCAGAAGTTTTTGCGGTAACCCTTCCTATCGAGCTGCTCGCTCTCGGCTTATGGAGTAAAAAAAAGCTTTATTAGGAAAGAAGAGGCCGGGCTATATTCCTCCCCGATCTCGGTTGTTTTATTTCATTAGCGTCAGCGCAGAGTTTTGTTAAAACTTTTTACTTGCATAGGGCGCTCGTGCCGAAGCGACACTGTCCTCAAGAGAAATAACCGGTATTTCGCTCCATGTGGTCCTACAAAAACCGGGTACAAATGAACGCGCCAATTTTAATTTTTTTTATTTTTACCGCTTTTGTAAAGTATTGAAGGAAAGAGTGAGGAAAAATGTAAGTAAGTGCCCAATGCGCGAGCGAGCTGGGAGCAAACACTACTTTAGTAAGAAAGCGGAGTAAAAAAAACGCTAGCAATGCTCAATCGCGATATGCTGTGTTGTGTGTGTGATGTGAGTGAATAGTAGCAAACTATAGTACCCACTGTGTTTTATCGATTTTCGCAACTGGTTTTTTTCACGCAACTATGCATATACATCGTTGAAGCCGCCTCTCCGCGCTTTTCTACAATATCCTCGCTAGTACAACATAAAGAGTCAGAATTCGTATAAAATCAACGTGACTCCGACTCATTCTGCCGTGATAACGACGTTATGCATTTGTGAAACAAAATAGAACCGCCGCGCCCAGCTCGGCGGTTCCGGTCGCACACGGCGCCGCAGGGTACGAGACGCCGCGGGAGCTGTTGGTGTTAAATTAATAAATTTTAAAAGCGGAAACGGTATCGAAATGCGGATTGAAAGGATAAAAAATACACAACAATACAGAAAATGTCTTTTAGATATTTTTTAGTAATGCCACATTGCTTCAGCATTCCCACGTTTTCTAATACTCCCCTCATTCTCGCCAAAAGTAAAACTGGTCCGATATAGGCCCTAGTATTGTTTGAAAAATTTTTGTTGAGAAGCTGTTTTCTGCAAAGCGACTCATACATTGCCGCAATTTTAAGCGTTGCTTAACGCCCTGCCGCTGTTTCGTAGACGGAAAGGATTAAAAATAACATAAAATGGCATTTTTTTAGCTTTGTTTTGTGAAACTGAAGCCCTATGAAAAATGTTAAAAACTTGGAGTTGCGAAAATGTGAACTTAACGAACAAAGAAAAATTGATTTGGGTTTAAGTTTAAGCTCGGGCTTAGGTTTTAGTCATTTCTTGTTTTTGGTTCCAAGTTAAATTCTCCTAACCGGAACGTTTCTCTTTTTTTCGGTTCTCTTTGCAATAAATTTGTATTCGTATGCAAACATCAGCAAAAAAAGATCGATTTAAAAAAAAACACACCCTATTACTAAAAAAAACACGATGCCACTCATGTTAAGTGGCGTACCCTAAAAAGTTTTGTATACATCGATTTTTCCGTTGGCGAAATATTCTCACCTGTTTTTTAGTCCACATCATTTTTTCACAGATGTTTGCTTGTTTGTTTGACGTTTGATGTTTGTTTGCGTTAATTTTGAAGACATAAAACAGAAACAACAATTTCTTAATATTTAAAACATTTTTGTGTAATTTGCTTACAGAAACCCAAATTATTACTTTGTAATTTGTTTTGTAATTTACAAAAGCATTGCATGTACGTGATATGGATATGATTTAGTTTGGAAAAAAATGGTATGGATAAAAAAAATATATTTGTTATTCTCGATATCATGTTTTTAAATTCTGACCAGTTAAAATTAACAAACCTTTGTATATTTAAATCGTTTATTTAGCATCTCCGAAGCACTGCTTTATTTAAAAATAATAAGTAGCTTTAAAAAGCTTAGAATCTTTGAGATAAGTCAAAAAATTAATTAACATTATAGTTTTGTTGTTGTTATGCTTTGATTGTGCTGTCAATTGTGTCTGTGTGTGGTTTTTTTTCGTGGTGTGTAGAAAAACTGCATTCTGAATAATACCTTCGGCAAAAATAAATGCAAATAATTCTGTTATTAATAACTTTGTAAAAAATACATTCAAAAATATATTCTAAAAAACCATTCTTGCCTTTTTTTTAACAGCAAATTATTCGATATTTTTAAAAGCACATTATTACAATGAAATATTATGGGGAAATTTAGCTTACTTTTTGGGTTTTGCTAAGCTTACGAAAAATAAAGTTTTTCATGTAAGGGTGTGTTTTGAAAGAATTCTAAAGATCCGTTGTTGGAATAAATTACTTACGACTCTATGTACTCATTAGCATGGAGTTTTTAAAACAAGTTATGTGGGTTTAGTTTTTTATTATTACTTTGATTTATAATGAAGCAGGAAAAAAATTTAATTTTTAATCAAAACGAAACCACTTTATAACGTAAATTGTCCACGCATTGAAAAGACTAATACTCTCTTAAATTTTTATCGCCTAAAAATGGCAGACTATATTCAGCCACCATTGATTCTGCCAAACTGGCAGAGAGTTTTTCCCAAAAATGGCAGACAAAAGTTCACCAAATTTAAAATCCTAAAAAATACGCCGCCATCTTTTTTTGTTCATCGCGTGTCGATTGTTGTTAAGTTATTGGTATTTTTATTAATGATTGGAACAAAAAAAAGAAATTTTTTAAGGTATGTTTTCTTTCTTTACACGTTTTTTCACGTATTTTAATATTTTTGTGCTTTAATTTTGCTGTTTTATAAAAAAGATGTCTATTTCTTCACATTTTCAAAAATTGAAATTCCCCTCTATCAAAAATTACGATTTTATCTCTGTAAATATTATTTCTTTTAAGGAACCGTACAAAAAGTCCATAAAATAATTGACGCCAGGCTAAGTTAACGATAAAGGGTATAAATTGACCAATAAAATAAGTTGTGTTAATTGACCATGAAAATAATGCGTTTGCAATATTTTTGTTAAATTTTAATTCATAGATGACATAAATGAAATTTAAATTCTAGCTTGATTTTAAAGCTAGGGTTGCTCAGAAAACGTAACACCTTTGTTTGCATGTTTTTATTATTGAAGAAAATTATTTAAAAATCGGTTTGCAAACGCATTTCTGCATTTCGTGTTTAATTAACACTCTTTGATCGTCTATCTTGCAATGACTAATTAACAAATTCTATGGTCAATTTGCACGTAACTCTTTTTAAAGTACCATATATTTGCAACCAAAAAGTTTGTAATTTATCTTAGAATGTGTTGCACAGGTTGAACAGTGTTGCAAACTAGCGTTTTCACGTGAATTTGTTTCTAATTCCTAAATTTATAAGCGATAAGTAATATTTTCACGTGAATTTCACGAATTACAAATTTGTTTCTTTTAAAATGGTATAATAATTATTATTAGTCAAATTTACTTATTTATTAATGATCCATAAAACGAAGCAATCTTAAAAATATTTCGCATCAAACAATTCTTGATAGCCAAAAATATAAATTTTAAATATAATTCAACCAGACTACTTTTTGAATAAATGAATGAATATTTAAAAAATGAAAGACTAATAATGAATGAATAAGACCACTTTTCGCAAAAAAGAAGGAAAAAGTGGTCTTTTTTGCATTGAATTTTACTCGTTTTATACCCATTGGGATACTGATCCTCAAAATATCACTTTTTAATAGTTTTGCTTCGTGATTAATTAAGGTTTATATTCGTGTTAATCCCATGGTCACGTTGCTCTCAAAAAATATCACTTTAAAAGAATTTACGGTCACGCTGATATAAAAACATGTGATTATTGCATAATTTTACCTCATGGTAAACCAATTTGGCACTCCCAAGATATCCCTCAAAAAGTGGATTAAATATATATGGGTTGTGTTTATACTCGTTTTAATCCCATGGTCACGCTGATTCCAAAAATATTACTCTTGAATCATTTTACCTCGTGGTTACCTATTTTCACACACGCAGGAAATCCCCCCACAAAAAATTGCATTGGGGATTTTTGTATTCTTCATTTACTAGTTTGAGTTTATGTTACTTATAAAAAATATCACTCCAAAATTCCACGGTTACGCTGATCCCAAAAATATCACTCTCAAATAATTTTACCTCGTGGTTACCCATTTTGGCACAACCCTGACCACCCCCAAAATTGCGTTGGAGATTTATGCGTTGTGTTTATACTCATTTTAATCCCATAGTCACGCTGATCCCAAAAATATCACTTTTCAATAATTTCCCTTGTGGTTACCCATTTTGGCACCCCCAGGATAACCCCTAAAAATTGCATAGTAGATTTATGCGTTGTGTTTATATTCATTTCAATCCCACGGTTACGATAATCACAAATATAGTCTTATTGAATAATTTTATCTTGTGGTTACCCATTTTGGCATCCCCAGGGTACCACCCCGCCCCCCCCCAAAAAAAAAATTTTATTGGAGATTTATGCGTTGCGTTTATACTCGTTTTAATCCCATAGTCACGCTGATCCCAAAAATATTATTCTCAAATAATTTTACCTCATGGTAACCATTTTGACACACCCATCACCACCCCCAAAAATTGAATTGGATATTTATGTGTTGTGTTTATACTCGTTTTAATCCAACAGTCACGCTAATCACAGATATATTACTATTGAATAATTTTACCTAGTGATTACCCATTTTGGAACCCCCAGGGTACCCCTCCCCCAAAAAAATTGCATTGGAGATTTACGCGTTATGTTTATACTTGTTTTAGTCCCACGGTCACGCTGATTCCAAAAATATCACTCTTGAATACTTTTATTTTATGGTTACCCATTTTGGCACACCCATCACCACCCCCAAAAATGGCATTGGAGATTTATGTGTTGTGTTTGTACTCGTTTTAATCCCATAGTCACGCTGATCCAAAAATATCACTCTTAAATAATTTTACTGTGTGGTTACCCCTTTTGGCATACCCCTGACCACCCCCAAAAATTGCATTAGAGATTTTTGCGTTGTGTTTGTACTCGTTTTAATCCCATAGTCACACTGATCCCAAAAATATCACTCTCGAATAATTTTACCGTGTGGTTACCCATTTTGGCACACCCATCACCACCCCCAAAAATTTCATTGGAGATTTATGCGTTGTGTTTGTACTCGTTTTAATCCCATAGTCACGCTGATCCCAAAAATATCACTTTAAAATAATTTTGCTGTGTGGTTACCCATTTTGGCACACCCATCACCACCCCCAAAAATTTCATTGGAGATTTATGCGTTGTGTTTGTACTCGTTTTAATCCCATAGTCACGCTGATTCCAAAAATATTACTCTTGAATAATTTTACCTTGTGGTTACCCATTTTGGCACACCCAGGATACCCCCCAAAAATTGCATAGTAGATTTATGCGTTGTGTTTATATTTATTTCAATCCCATGGTTACAATAATCACAAATAGAGTACTATTGAATAATTTTACCCTGTGGTTACCCATTTTGGCACCCCCAGGATACCACCCTGCCCCCCCCAAAAAAAAAAAAAAAATTCATTGAAGATTTATGCGCTGCGTTTATACTCATTTTAATCCCACGGTCACACTGATCCCAAAAATATCATTCTCAAATATTTTTACCTCATGGTTACCCATTTTGACACACCTATCACCACCCCCAAAAATTGAATTGGAGATTTATGTGTTGTGTTTATACTCGTTTTAATCCAACAGTCACACTAATCACAGATATATTACTATTGAATAATTTTACCTAGTGATTACCCATTTTGGCACCCCCAGGGTACCCCTCCCCCAAAAAAATTCATTGGAGATTCATGCGTTGCGTTTATACTCGTTTTAATCCCACGGTCACGCTGATCCCAAAAATATCATTCTCAAATAATTTTACCTCATGGATACCCATTTTGACACACCTATCACCACCCCCAAAAATTGAATTGGAGATTTATGTGTTGTGTTTATATTCATTTTAATCCAACAGTAACGCTAATCAAAGATTTATTACTATTGAATAATTTTACCTAGTGATTACCCATTTTGGCACCCCCAGAGTACCCCTCCCCCAAAAAAATTGCATTGGAGATTTACGCGTTATGTTTATACTTGTTTTAATCCCACGGTCACGCTGATTCCAAAAATATCACTCTTGAATACTTTTATTTTATGGTTACCCATTTTGGCACACTCATCACCACCATCAAAAATTGCATTGGAGATTTATGTGTTGTGTTTGTACTTGTTTTAATATCATAGTCACTCTGAATCAAAAATATCACTCTCGAATAATTTTACTGTGTGGTTACCCATTTTGGCACACCCATCACCACCCCCAAAAATTCCATTGGAGATTTATGCGTTGTGTTTGTACTCGTTTTAATCCCATAGTCACGCTGATCCCAAAAATATCACTCTTGAATAATTTTACCTTGTGGTTACCCATTTTGGAACCCCCAGGATGCCCCCCAAAAATTGCATAGTAGATTTATGAGTTGTGTTTATATTCATTTCAATCCCACGGTTACGCTAATCACAAATATATTACTATTGAATAATTTTACCATGTGGTTACCCATTTTGGCACCCCCAGGGTACCACCCCCTCTCCCCAAAAAAATTCATTGGAGATTTATGCGTTGCGCTTGTACTCCATTTAATCCCATAGTCACGCTGATCCCAAAAATATCACTCTCAAATAATTTTACCTTGTGGTTGCCCATTTTGGCACCCCCCCCCCCGATAATATCAAATAATTTTACCCTTTAATAATAACTATTAAATACATAAATTAAACATACCTTTAAAAACAATTATTAGTGTTTTTAAAATTGACAAAATAGTCTACAAAATCTAAAAAAATAAAACGACTTTCAAAATGGCAGATCTAATTTCGCTCTATTGGTTGACCCATACCTGCCAAATTAGCGGAGAATATTGTCTGCCGAATTGGTGAATTAAATGTCTGGCAAAATATTTAAAATTATCTGCCGATTTGGCAGAATTATTAGCCGCGTGAAAATTGGTTAAATATTCTGCCATTTTGGCAGATTTTTTTAAAGAATGGCTGACAAAGAGGTTAGAGAGAGTAGTGGGAGTAGGAGATACGGTAATTATTCATTATGGTGACGCTTATGTATATTGCATACTTCATGTATAAACGGAGTTCCAGTGCAAGGTGCCTATAAAAAATTTTGAGCTGAAAAGTTTTAAAAAAATGAATTCAATTCCGCATTGTCAATTGTATAGCGGCGTGTCAAAAAAACGAAAAATGTGTATAGCATCGCTTTTAAGACGAAAATTTGATCTTGCGGTTTTAACCAAATTTTGCAAAATATTATTATAATCAATATCGAGTAGGTTTTGAAAAATCTAAAAAGATAAGACAGGAAATATATTTTAACGCAGAAAAAGACGGCACACGGCACGTGGTGGATTAAAATTGAACTTGAGAAAAGCAGTTTTTGTGGATTTATGTTTACTATCTAAAAAAAACCGTAGTGTGATATCAAAAGAAACAACTATAGAAACTAAAATTCCTTAGAAACTGGAAAATTATGTCGATGAAAAGAATAACAACATCAGTTAGCTTTAGTCAATTACATCAGTTAGATTACACCTGTTATCCCGTGAACTTGGATTAATATAATTAATCTTTAAATTTAAATAATATCCATGTGTATATATTTTTCTTTCATCAAACAATTTTTAAACCTCGATGAAATGACACTATAGCATAATTATAAGCAATAATTCATAATTATGGTTAAAAACTACCTACATTGTTGTTTACATACATAATACATACACTAATATTTTTACCGTAATTTCAGCAGGTATATAATATAAAGTTTTCAAGCGAAATCCGAAACATTTTTAAGAGCGGTCAGAAAAACATTTCAATCTCAACATTTAAATTTTATTATTAAGTTTTAGTTTCGCGCTAAGTAAAAAGACAGATTTGGTGCAATTTCTGCTAAAGCCCGTTAAAAAAGGTTTAGTGTCCCAATTAAGTGTGACGTCCAAAAGTATGAGGCCGAATAAATCGACTTTTTCAAAGAAAGGTTGCGAAACAATTTTGCTGTAGTTTTTAGCTTTTTGGCTAAGAAATGAGCGATATAGGACTTGAACCTATAATCTCCAGCCTTAGTACCTCATTGACTGACGTGCTGCGTTACACCATCGCTTGACAGTGTTACATTAAAACTCATATTTATAGGCGTTATATTTCTGAAACATTAACACAACGGGAGTTGTGACATAAGGTTGTCCGTAAAAGTTTTATCATAATAACTTTTTCTTTCACTGAGTGTTCTCGAAAAATGGCAAAACTAGGGAATATTTACAAATTCTATAGTGGAACGAGTCGGAGCCGGTGGAAAAGTCAGAGTTGAGTCGGTGGAAAAACCTCCACCGACTTCGATTTTTCATTAAGAACGATTCGTTCTGCAAAAAAGATTGGGGGAAAATAACGCGAAGGAAAATGCCGAGTTCGCGCCTCTTCGCAGCGTCCCGTGCTAACAGAAGAAGCCGACGAAGTTTCTTAGCGCGGGGGGAAATAACGCGGATAGGGAAGTCTCATAGTGTGGAGCAAATTGACAATTTTTGGCAGTGCGGAGGGAAATAACTTGGAACGGGCTTAAGGGGACTCGTGTCGAATGCCCCGCGCTAACAGATGTAACGCCTTTAAAAAACTTATAAACTAAATTTTTTATCAAAACTTATTAAAACGTTAAAATAGTTTGAAAAATGTAGTTACAATGTAATAACTTAAAATGAAACAAGCTTTAGATGACTCATTTAAAAGTTGGAGGTCCGGAGCATGCATGACATTCGAAAATATCAACAAAGAACTTTAACAAGAAACGCGTGGAAATCAAAGCTTCAAGTTTTCAAAATCGTTACAAACATTTGACTTATACTTATATATTATAAAATTCATTATAAACGAAACACTCATCAAAAAAATTAATAAAAACTGAAAGGACAACCGAGTATTATTGCTTTTTTTAATTTCTTGTGCGTTTTTTTCAGAAGTCTTAGAAGCAATAATGAAAGCAGAAGTAGGAGTATTTTTTATTTCGATTTTTTGTTTAGGCTCTCACTCTTTCTCACTCTATATATATAAAACTTTATTCGTCGTTAATAACCAGCAGCTATTGCTAAAGCAAAAGAAATTTTATAACACTCTACAGCAACAAACGAAAAAAAAAACAATTGCAAAAATATTTAATATCCACTATTTTTCTATAGCGTGTGTTTTTTTGCGGGGATGTGACTTCTCCAAATATGGACAGCAAAGCTAAATTTTTAATTTTCCCTTGGTGGTTTGTTTTGTTCACATCATTACATTCTTACCGACACAATCTATGAAATTTAGCTTTTTCGTCCACACTTTGCAGCCATATCCCCGCAAAAAACACGCTATAAAAAATAATGAATATAAAAACCTTATTTTAGATTTTTTCACGTAATCCTCCTTATTGCTTGCTCTTACTGTGTCTCACTAATAAAATGCACGAATGATGTAACTGCTTTGCTAATTCTTAATAAAACACTCGTAAAAATTGTTTTAAATATTATATATGTGTAAATTCAGGTGTTTCAGCCATGCAGCTTTGCAATTAGTTGGGGGAGGGGTACTCTGGGGGTGCCAAAATGGGTAATCACTAAGTAAAATTATTCAATAGTAATAAATCTTTGATTAGCGTTACTGTTGGATTAAAATGAATATAAACACAATGCATAAATCTCCAATTCAATTTTTGGGGGTGGTGATGGGTGTGTCAAAATGGGTATCCATGAGGTAAAATTATTTGAGAATGATATTTTTGGGATCAGCGTGACCGTGGGATTAAAACGAGTATAAACGCAACGCATGAATCTCCAATGAATTTTTTTGGGGGAGGGGTACCCTGGGGGTGCCAAAATGGGTAAATCACTAGGTAAAATTATTCAATAGTAATATATCTGTGATTAGCGTGACTGTTGGATTAAAACGAGTATAAACACAACACATAAATCTCCAATTCAATTTTTGGGGGTGGTGATAGGTGTGTCAAAATGGGTTACCATGAGGTAAAAATATTTGAGAATGATATTTTTGGGATCAAAGTGACCGTGGGATTAAAATGAGTATAAACGCAGTGCATAAATCTTCAATGATTTTTTTTGGGGGGGGGGGCAGGGTGGTATCCTTGGGGTGCCAAAATGGGTAACCACAGGGTAAAATTATTCAATAGTACTCTATTTGTGATTATCGTAACCATGGGATTGAAATAAATATAAACACAATGCATAAATCTACTATGCAATTTTTGGGGGTATCCTGGGGGTGCCAAAATGGGTAACCACAAGGTAAAATTATTCAAGAGTAATATTTTTGGATTCGGCGTGACTATGGGATTAAAAAGAGTACAAACACAATGCATAAATCTCCAATGGAATTTTTTAGGGGTGGCGATGGGTATGCCAAAATGGGTAACCACACAGCAAAATTATTTTAAAGTGATATTTTGGGATCAGCGTGACTATGGGATTAAAACGAGTACAAACACAGCGCATAAATCTCCAATGAAATTTTTGGGGGTGGTGATGGGTGTGCCAAAATGGGTAACCACATGGTAAAATTATTCGAGAGTAATATTTTGGGATCAGTGTGACTATGGGATTAAAACGAGTACAAACACAACGCAAAAATCTCTAATGCAATTTTTGGGGGTGGTCAGGGGTATGCCAAAAGGGGTAACAATAGTAAAATTATTTAAGAGTGATATTTTTGGATCAGCGTGACTATGGGATTAAAACGAGTACAAACACAACACATAAATCTCCAATGCCATTTTTGGGGGTGGTGATGGGTGTGCCAATGGGTGGCCATAAAATAAAAGTATTCAAGAGTGATATTTTTGGAATCAGCGTGACTGTGGGACTAAAACAAGTATAAACATAACGCGTAAATCTCCAATGCAATTTTTTTGGGGGAGGGGTACCCTGGAGGTTCCAAAATGGGTAATCACTAGGTAAAATTATTCAATAGTAATATATCTCTGATTAGCGTGACTGTTGGATTAAAACGAGTATAAACACAACACATAAATCTCCAATTCAATTTTTGGGGGTGGTGATGGGTGTGTCAAAATGGTTACCATGAGGTAAAATTATTTGAGAATGATATTTTTGGGATCAGCGTGACCGTGGGATTAAAATGATTATAAACGCAATGCATAAATCTCCAATGATTTTTTTTTTTTTGGGGGGGGGGGTGGTACCGTGGGGATGCCAAAATGGGTAAACACAAGATAAAATTATTCAATAAGACTATATTTGTGATTATCATAACCGTGGGATTGAAATGAATATAAACACAACGCATAAATCTACTATGCAATTTTTGGGTAACCACAAGGTAAAATTATTCAAAAGTGATATTTTTGGGATCAGCGTGACTATGGGATTAAAACGAGTATAAACACAACGCATAAATCTCCAATGCAATTTTGGGGGTGGTCAGGGTTGTGACAAAATGGAAGCAGGGGGGGGGTTGGGGGGAAAGAAAAACAAAGAAAAAAAAAGGAGAAAAAAAGAGAAAAAAAGAAGGGAAAAGGGAAAAAGGGACAAAAAAAGCGGAAATAAGGTAAAAATAGGTCTAAAATGGCTTAAAATACATTGAAATAGGCTAAAAACTGCAAAAAATTCGCGATGATGGCGTCATCATAGGTCAAAAATGGCGTCATATTTTTAGGGTATTTTTTCATTTTTTGGCGTGGGGGGGGGCAATAAAACGGGGGGGGGGGGCAAATCCCTCCAATAAAACGGGGGGGGCATTTTCAGACCGTGCACAGGTCTCTATGATGACGCCATAATCGCGAATTTTTTGCAATTCTTAGCCTCTTCCAATGTATTTTAAGCCATTTTAGACTTATTTTTACCTTATTTTCGTTTTTTGTCCCTTTTTTCCTTTTCCCTTCTTTTTTCTCATTTTTTTCTTTCTCCCCTGCTTGCCCCCCACCGTTTTATTGCCCTTTCCCCCTGTTTCAAAAAAGTTGCCCCCAACCCCCCATTTTGAAATTGCCCACCCCCCAATAAAACCCCCCGGGGGGAAAGGGTGAGGTTTTTTTATTTTAACCCCCCCCCAATAAAAAAACCCCACTATCCTCCCCCGAGTAATTTTATTGGGGGTGGGGGTAGTGCAAAGGTCTGCATGGAGGTGGGTGGTGTTCTAGCAGTTTAGTTTAAAAAAATCGCATCAAATGTCTGAGATTGAAATTAATGCAAAATGAGATAACAGCATGCAGTGGCGTGCCTAGGGGGGAGGGCGGCCGCCCCTCTGAAATCCAGCAAAGCCGGTTTCTTTTGTAAGGAGGATCCTTACGTTTTTTGAAGTTTGGAAAAAAATTTTTTTAGAAATTTTCATGATGCCTTTCAAAAGCATATTAATAGTCAAAAAACCAAATTTTTCCCGCTTTACGGGTAGTTTAAATTGGGAATTTATCTTAGTTTTTCGATTTCAAATCGATTTTGCCAGTCAATAGTTAAGGCATACATGTTAAATAAAAAACTATAAACACTATTAACTTTTTATTAACGTTTTAAACACTTTGTTTTAAGACCCACGTTCTCTATGAATTTAAAATCGCTATTCCAAGCTGTCAGATTGATAGTCTTAGATTTTGTTCAAATTAATATATGTGATATTTCAGATGTTGCGAATGACCATGTGACTATTTTTAGCTCAATTTGATCAACCCGTGTGTCTGTGGTACCCCCTTGAAGTTGGTGCCCTCGACTTTTTTGAGATTTTTTTTTGGAAAAAAATTAATTTTTTTGAATGACAATAAAAACCTATGGTAATTTATGTTGTGGTTGAATTTAGTTCTTACCTATGTAAAATAGTTTGAATTTTTTTAAAAATCAACATTATAAAAATTTTTGAAATTTTTTTTGGTTTTGAAAATCGACTAGATTACCATTTCAAATATTCAGACCGCGCTGCCCCTTTGTTATTATTGGTTTTTTTTTTTTTTTTTTTAACCCCTATATAGTACTTTCAACTGTGAAAAAATTAAGAAAAAAAGTACCCTTTTTTGAGAAGCAATTATTTAAATGCCTAAAATTTTAGAAGCAAAAATATACCATTGCAGAATTGGGATAATTTAGTCATGGATTTTAAGCCAAATATTATGTAAATAATGCTAAAATTATCTATTTACAAGTAAAAATATACAAACTTTTCAAAAATAAACTTTATTTTCAAAATATTTTAATTTTTACAACCAAAATTTTGCAATTTTGCAAAAAAAAGAAAAATTCCAAACTTAACATTATTTAGCTGTCATACAGTTCATTTAACCATAATAAAATTATGAAAATAAAATTAACCTTTTTGTATATCAACTGTTTGAATGACTAAAATTTTAGGAGCTAATATAGACTAGTTTGGAATAAGCGTCTTTTACTGTACAAGAGAGGGTACAAAAAGAAAAAAAATAAATGTTGAAAAAATCTTAGCTTTCTTAGTTTCTTAAGTTTAACCTATACTTCTTAAAAATTGCTACACGATGATATGTTTCACTACGTTAAAGGGCTGTATTATATCAGTTTGTGCTAAATAAATTTTTGTTTTTTACTTAAACGTCACAATAGTTTGAAATAAAAACTAAAATAGTATTTTCCTGAACAGTGATTTTGAATTAGTAAAAATAAAAATGAAATTTTTGCTTTTAAACTAATTTTAAACCTACATAGGTTTTTTATGTTTTGCTTGTAAAACTATTCAAAATTTAAAAATTAATTTTAAAAAGTCCATTCCAAACTTTTAAATTAAGCATTTTCTGTAATTGAAACATTAAAAAACGAGAAACCAAGCGCGCCAGCAGTGCCGTACCTACGAAGCGGCAAAAAAACTAAAAATCCCCAAAAGCTGCTTTTGTTTTTGCACTATTTAAAAAGTATTTAAGAAATTTTGAAGAGAATGGGTCGAGATTTTGAACCAATAAATATTTGAAATATTTTAAATCGTAAAATGTACTAGTCGCCCGCTGTTTCTTAATTTTCCCTCTACATAGGATTGGCGCTAGTAGTTATTGTACCCTCTTAGTAACACTAAAAAACCCTTATTCCGAACTCTAGAATAAATCTTCCCCCATTGTATAAATCATGTAACAATTATTTGTATTAAAAACAACATCCATTTTTTTCTATTTTTCACGTCATTTCCTTTTTTCCTTTTAATCAAAAAATTCACAAAAAAATACTTGATGTTTCAGATCAAAGAATTAGTGATTAACGATAAAAAAAAAAATAAATTTTATTCAATAAAACATTTCGGACGTCCGGAGTATTTAAAAAAACCTAATTTTTTTAAATAAACACCTTTTGAATGTTTTACTTAAAGTAAGAATTTTGATCTTATAAAGCTGAGATATGAACCCTAAGCAAGCCTATGCAAAAAGCTTAAATTCAAATTATTAACCGTTTAAAATATTAAGCAACAAATGAAATAAGTTAAAACTCGAAGAAAATTTTGGCGGCGCCACCAAAAATAAATCCTGCATATCTTCGGAAAAAATCACTTTCCGATTGATAACAAAACAAAATTTTTTCTAGGCCGTTTGAGGGCTAGCACGGTGTTAACTTGTCCGGATTAACTAACACCGTGTAAACATCCAAATATACCGTAGTTTACACGGTGTATAAACCGGATACACATACACGGTGTATGCACCGTGTATACGGTATCGGGCAAAGTCCCAACTGAGGAAAGTCCCAACGTGGAAAGTCCCAACTAATCGATGAATCTCCCAACAGTTCAAATATTAGAAATACGTTTGCAAAACCGGTGTTAAACACGATAATTTTAAACAACCGAAAATAAATAAATGCATTAAATGAATGATAAATGGAATTATGCAATTTTGTAAACGTACTTTCAAAAATGCAAGTTTCCACCCCAATGAGAATTTTTTTTGATTTTTGGGTTTTGCTTAGGCTTAGGAAAAAAAATAAAGTTTTTACTCTCCAGTTTAAAAAGCATCATTAAATACAAATTTACCATAATACAATTTTGCTTGATTTTTAGGTTTTGCTTAGGCTTAGGTACTCAGTTGTATGAATAAAGAATTTAATGCTATATTTTTATTAATTATAGTGTTAATTGACTAAAAAATAAAATGGTGTTTGTTGCAAACGTATTTTTTGATTCTGTTGGGACTTTCCACAAACAGTTGGGAGATTCCACAGTTGGGAGATTCACCCTTTTTGTTGGGAGATTGCTCGGAACCGTGTATACTCCGCTTTGTGAATTCCAGCCCAAAAATGGCTGGTTGAATCTCGGTTCAGTCCTGATTCACCAACGCCTTCTCTGTCTTATTTGACCCGCAACTTTTTTATTATACCAACAATTATTCTTAAATCAACAACGTTTGCAATTTGCATATTGCAAACGCATTATATTTTATTGTGAATTCACACCACTTTATGGTGATTTTGTAATATTTTATGGTGATTTTGGCCTATGATGAATTTGTCATGGTGTTTTAATACCAGATTTTTCTCGAGTACTCATACTTATACTCATAATGTGAGTACTCACATTGTTTTGCAATGTGAGTGCTCAACAAATACTAAATACTAATTAGTACTCACTGCTCACTGATTTTACAAAAAAATACTCGAGTAATACTCATTACTTATACTCACATTATTTTTTTTTCGGATTATTGCGAGTAAATGAGTATTTTATTATTTTGTTATACATTTTTTTATTATGTTTCTAAAAAGAAATGTATACTTTTTTGTAACACGAAGGTCAAAACCCTTCCATTTAAAAGGAAATTGTTCAGTGTTAAAGACCTTCACAGAGTTATGGCCTTATAGAATCATTTTTAGCATTTTTAGGGCTTGGGAAAAAATGAAGATCTTTCATCCACTGAAGATCCGATTTTTTCCCACGCGCTAATTGGCTAAAAGTGATTCTAGTAGCTTCTCCCATAAACAATCCCACAGTGCAAAACATATATGACGTAATCACGAATACTATATGAGATTTTGAGGGTCCCTAAATCCTGACGTGAAAAAGTATAAATAAAAACAATATGATATTAATGCTTGAATATCTAAAAAAACCTGCTATTATTCTATCTTTATTCTTATATGTATGTATATTAGTTTGGTATAATTGTATTAATGATTGCGGATGGTGTAGCTACGATTATTACAGATTTTCTTGCATTAAATCTAATTAATTTTGAACACTACTTTTGGGCACTTAATTAATAAAAACAGATTTTGGGCACTACCTAGGGCTTTAATGTGTTCAATTTCATTTTGTATTGAAAGGTTAAAAAATATTTCTAAAATTATGTAATAAATAAATGTAATAATTCACCCATGAGAATAGTTTTAAGGTAGTTTTTTTAAGGACGGGTAACCTAATTAAAAAAGCAAGACACCAGTTTAAAGTTAGTTAAAACAAATTTTATTAATATTTCGCTAAAAGAAAGCCTGGATAGGCAAAAGCTCAAATTTTAAAATTGCTTCAATTCCGATCAAAAAATAAGCGGATTAGTTTTTCCAAAAAAAAGAACTTAGCTATAACGTTTAGTATTTTTGTGTGGTCTTTTTTAACTGACCACACTGGTTTATGAATCGAAATTAATCGTTAAATTTTTATAATATAACAAACCTAAGAACCCATTTTATTTACTCATCAACATCTGACGGAATTAAATAACTTTGTTTTTAAAGGTGTGTTACAAAGTCAAATTTTTTGTCTTCAATTTTTATGATTGTTTTGTTAAATTATTAATATATGTCCATCTTGTCTCTCGTTTCCGTTAAGCTAGTTTTACAAGCTCAAAAGAATGCCAAAATTGGCCTGTTGTACTTAAACAATTTTTCCCTACGCACATTTTTGTCACAAAAAACATGACAAAAGAGCTATCGTATGCTTTTATTTTAATTTTGACACTCTGGATTTAGTTAAAAAACTTTTTTTCCGAATATTAAAGTTTTAGTAAAAAAAAACCTAAAATTTTTACTTCATTTTTCGTGATAAAAACCGACAATTTTAGGATAAAATTTTATAACATTGCATTTTTTATCTTTGAAATAAAAATCTGCATAACAAAACAACAACTACATGGTATTTATAAAAGTACTTATTTAAGTACTTTCTTAAATACCAACCAAATTTTCCGATTGTTTTTAAAATTCTTACGTTTCACAAAAAGGAGGTAAAATCTCAGGTTTTTTCACTAAAACATTAATATCTCAACAAAGACATGGATGAAAATTACAAACAGAGTTTTAAAATGAAGCAAAAAATACACTTGATTTTATTTATATTTTTGGTTACAAAAATAAGCGTAGTGCAGGAAAAATTGTTCAAGGACATTTTCCTGGAAAAAAAAAACAAACATATTTTCGCCATTTTTTAAAAGTCATGTATATTTGAACTGTTTAACATATTTCAACGATAAAAAGTCACAATGTTTTGGGACACAGGTTCAAATTTCGCTAAAAAATTATAGAAATCAAAAACAAAAATGTTGAGTATGTATGCATCGCACCTTTATGATAAGGTTCAGCCTTTTCGTCTGGCTAATTTTATTATATTTTTTTAAAATTAAAGCTTTATAATTTTTTAATACTTTTTTGTTAAAATCAAATTAATCCATTCTTTTTTTGAAAGAATGTTTAAAAGAAAATCCAAACAGGGGTCGCATTCTGACGCGCGGTTAAAAGTTATCCCGGGATAACTTTTTTTACGTGCTTAAAGGAAATTATCCCTTTTTTTATCACCCCAAAGAAGTCCTAGCTACGATCTTGATGGTTATTGTCATATGAGCAAAATACTCATACTTTGAATTTTTTAAAGAAATAGTTATTAATTTATTACTGGTCAAAATAAAGCAAACTTTCAAAATTAATTCTTAGCTACCTAAGGTTTCTTTTTGCAATGTTTTATAAAAATTCATTTAGTAGGTATATACTAAATTTATCTTACAATAATTTTACCATGCTATTTAAAACTTTTGGACCCGAAACACTTTCACTTTAGACTGGGTCCGTTTTAATCATCAGAAAAATGGACTGGGTCCGCTTTTGTTTCACTGTTTACGGCTTTTAACTTTGAATTTTTGCATTAAAAATTCAAAATTATCAGTAAATTTCTAATTTTAAATGTGAAAATCCGAAATTAAAAGCTCTAAATAGTCCAAAAATAGGGTGAAACACAAACGGACCCATTTCATTTTTCCGATGATTAAAACAGACCCATTTCACTTTTCCGATGATCAAACGGACAGTCCAATCCAAAGTGGACCGGGTCTAGAAGTTTTACGAATAATAAAGTTAGTTTGTTAAAAGTTTTTCTTAAATTTTAAATGCTTTTAAAATCTGTAATTGTGCGCAATGCCTTTTACATTTAACTACGGATTTTTCATCAAGACTAAAATAAAGCGGAATTCAAATTAAGCAAAAAAAAATCACTGCGAGCTTCGTTTCAGTCCCGCTTCGTTTTAGTCCCGCTTCGTTTTAGTCCCGCTTCGTTTTAGTCCCGCTTCGTTTTAGTCCCGCTTCGTTTGAGTCCCGCTTCGTTTTAGTCCTGGCGGAAAATACATTCATCAACTTGTATCATTTTCCTGGGTGCAGTTTTTTTGTGCAAAATATTTGCATAATTAATAAAAATCGATTTACTCGCCTAAAGTTTAGCTTTTGTTTTCTTAATCCCCAGAGGTTATTTATTACGTAAAACGTGTGTAATAAATAATTAACGTATGTTTAAAAAGAAGGCTTTTGAATTTTGGCTTTTTCGTTCATTTCGATCATCGGTTGTTGTAAAAAAATACGAAAGAACACACTTTTATATACATAAGTATATGTATATGTTCCGTCCGAACCTCCAATATTATGCTCTGGAGCTCCGGCCATTTATAACGAAGATATCTCCGCAGCTCCAACCATTAAATGAGCGATTTAAAACTTATGTATATTAGCTTTATTTATGTTAAAAAACTATTCTGTTTGGTTTTTTATGATCCATGAAACCTTGATTATGATGATGAGAACTTCACGAAAGGATCGTCCAAGATTATGAAAACCGAACACACTGGGACTATTTATAAATAGAACTTCTAAACTTCTTCTTATAAATAAACTTCTTAAGAAGCATTGCGCACAACTACAGATTTTAAAAGGAATTACAAATTTAAGAAAAAACTTTTAAAAAAATAAAATAAAAATTATAAACTAAAATTATTGCAAGAGAATGGGCATTTTATATACAAAAATTATGTAGTTAATACTAAATGAATTTTAATAAAACTTTGCAGAAAACAACCTTAGGTAGCGAAAACCTTATTTTTTTAATTTTGTTTTGTTTTGAACAGTAATAAATTAATAGGATATTTCTTTTAAAAATTCGACTGCGGTGTAGTTTTTTATTTCGTCTGTGAATTGTTTTATAAACAATCAAAGGTTTTGAATTATAAAAATCAATATTTTAAAATAAGTTAAATAACTATTTTAGTTTGTCTAAACTTATTTTTGGTTCAAACGGAAAACACAAGAATTGTGTTAAACAATGGAAGAGTATAATTTTCTAAATGTCTACAAAACTGTCTTTTTAGAGAGTGATTTTTATTTTGAAAGTCGTTTTTTTTCGGAAGTGGTTTTTTTCCAGGTAATGGTTTTTTAAGTGTCTAGTGTAGCCGTTTTTTGGAAAAATATGCCTAATTGTTTATTACTGGTTGATTTTGAACAAAATTTTTAATTTAAGCTTTTGGCTTTGTCTTAGATTGACTAGAATACCTACATTTTAGAATTAATCAAAATGTTTAGTAATTCAGTAGTTTCAAGACACACCTTAATTTAAAGTCATGCGAAATTTTAAATGCATTATTTACCACCAAAACAAGAAATTTTAAGTGCACAAAAACTAGAAATTTCAAATTTTACCACAAATACAGAAAAGGTGAATTTTAATTTTTAAGATTTCTTACAAACATTTAATTGTAAAGCAAAATTTTAGTTAAAACGTATACAAACAAATTAGTGACATAAAAGCAAATTAAATGAAAAAAAAATTTATTATAGGCAAATAAAATCTAGCTGACTGCGATATTTACAGTATTGATTTGACTATTTAACAACAAAAACATTCAAAATTTTTCACTAAAGCGGATTATTAACAAAGATTGTAGCTAGTATTTTAATAATTATTTATCAAACCACCTAATTTGGAATTTAAATGCAATTTTTTTAAGGGCTAAAGTTGGTTGATTTATGTATATTTTGTGAAAAGGTGGAATTAAAAAAAATTCTGCGTTCTTATTTGTTTTAAAAAAAAAACACGTCATTACCGCACAATTTTAATTGGTCTGCATGTCTGCATTCTAATTTTCAGCGTTAGCCAGATATAATTCAACCATAACGTTTTTATGTTTTATATAATAGTTTCTGAGTTTATTGTTTTCTTTTGTGTATTTGGATACGATAATAATAAAAATGTTGCAGATATAAAATAAAGGAATTTCCTAATATTAATATAAAACTTTCCGAAAAAATAAAATATAAAAGTATTTCCGAATTTATTGTTTGGTTTTTAAAGGAGTAATACCACAAATCAAACTCCTGTAACGCCCGGATCATACAACTTTGTTACTGAACCGATATAATTAAAATTTATAAATGTTGTTGAATTGTTCTGGAGAAACCAAAATATTTAATTTGAGGTAGATTAAGATAAAAGAGTAGTTTTGTATAAAAAGAGTAGTCCATTCAGGGCATTATAGAAATTTGGTTTGCGACAGTCCTCATTTATTTAAAATAAACTAAACGGGCCAAAAAACTAAAAATAGTTTTGACGTCTACATTAAGATTAAGGTTTTGTATTAAAAGAGTAGTCCATTCAGGGCGTTATAGAAATTTGATTTGTGACAGTGTTCCTTTAATTACAGTAAACTAAACGGGTTAAAAAACTAAAAATAGTTTAAATAAATAAAAAAATCCTAAAATTCTTAAATCAATGCAAAATGAATCAAATAAGCTTAGAAGATTGTAGTACAAAGGTCTGAAATGAAGCTGAAATGAAGCTCGCAGCGTTTTTTTCCGGGACTGAAACGAAGCAACGTAGCAGGAACTAGTTTATGAACGCATTTTCCGCCAGGACTAAAACGAAGCGGGACTCAAACGAAGCGGGACTAAAACGAAGCGGGACTAAAACGAAGCGGGACTAAAACGAAGCGGGACTAAAACGAAGCGGGACTGAAACGAAGCTCGCAGTGATTTTTTTCCGGGACTAAAACGAAGCGGGACTAAAACGAAGCGGACCCCCCCTCCTTATCAAAATTTATTGTGAACAGTTTTAGGATTTTATTTTTTTAAAGTAAAATAATTTTAATTTTATATGCATAAGATATTTCTAACAGCTCTGTTGTTGCGTATTGCCGTGAAAGCCTTTTTCCCCGCTACAACCGTGAAACCTTCCTACAACAAAGGTTAAACGTTCGTCTAACGGTGGTCGTATTTTCCTATGATAAATGTCATACGTTAACCTTACCGCGGTTACCTTACGTTAGCTCTTCCTATGACCTAGGTTTTACTTCCGTCATACATAATTTTTTATGCGCGAATAGTGCCCAGTGAATGAGCAAACTGAAATGGTTAAAGCTGTACTGTAGCAATATGCAAATTTTTACAACATGAAACATCCTAAGTAATGCACTGTATCGTGACAAAAACTTACATATTGCCACCGTACCGTTTTAACCATTTCAATTTGCTCGCTCACTGGGCACTACTCGCGGAAAAAATTAGGTATGACGGAAGTATGACATAGGTCGCACGAACGTTTACGGTTGTAACCGAGGAAAAGCCAATTACGGGAACGGGTTAAGCTTATTGAAATTGATCGATTTTTTATGATATTTCAATTTAAAAAAGGAAAACCATTTAAATTATATTGCGTTTTCATTTAACTGTAGGGAAAGTGGGTTTACAAATTTTTCAGCAGGGTAAAGTTTCTTATTTTCAGGTTAGCCATGTGGCGTCCTAAACGTTTCGTAAGGTACTTGTACTTTAGTTGGTTCGAGTAAAGTTTCTTATTTTCAGGTTAGCCATGTGGCGTCCTAAACGTTTCGTAAGGTACTTGTACTTTATTTGGTTCGGTCGGAAGTTCTTATTTATATTAGGATAGGAAAGTAGAATTAAAGGCGATACAGCAGCACTTAATGGGTATTCAATTCTCAGCAGATTAGAAAGGAATTTTTTAGAAGTGTGTGGTATATTGTGCAGTATGATCAAAAATGCATAACAGTAAGAGAATGTTCGACTGTATTTACAGTTGCTGTAATTTTTATATGTTTAAAAACCCACAGTGTATTTTCGTCAATTAGAAGTATTTACCTGTGAAATAATCCACAGTTTGTTGATAATGTATGTTGAATATTTTACAGTTTCTTATGAGTTCCAATGTGTGGTTTTTTCTACATGTTAACAAACCATTTGAAAACAAAAAAAACATTCAAATGGAAATTATTCACTACGACATGTGGAATATTTACAGTTTGTTAAACATGAAAATTTTTCCACATAATACTGTCGAATATAATCAACACTTCTTTTAAAATCAAGTGTGCTTATTAATCCATCAGTATTATGTAGAAAAACTTTCACGTAGATTATTCTACGTGTTCTAGTAAAAAAGTAGAGAGTATTATTCCACAGGTCGTAGTGAATATTTTTCTGTGTGAATGTTTTCTGTTCTAACATGTAAAACAATCAACAAAATGAAATTCATAAAAAGTGTGAAATATTCAACAATATTATGTAGAAAACCTTTCAGGTAGATTATTCTACAAACTGTAGATTATTACACAGATCGTATAGTAAATACATTTTTCTGTGGCAAAATCCATACTGTAGATTTTTCAGCATATAATTAGAACAACTGTTTAATATAGAGTGCACAATTTCTTACTCTTATGCATTCAGGGTCTTCGATTTGTCGCATAATATGTTTCTTGAATCTGTTGTTGATACAATGATCTTTATCAGTTCATTCACTATTCCTTTATAGCGTGTGTTTTCTTCGCGGGGGATGTGACTTCTCTAAAAAGTATGGACAGCAAAGCTAAATTTTGTAATTTTCCCTTGGTCGGTTTGTGGTCGGTGGTTTTTTTTTTGTTCATATCATTACATTCTTACCGACACAAAAATATACTTTAAGTAGCCACATCCCCGCGAAAAAAACACACGCTATAGAGAAATAGTGGATAAATTTTAGCACTCATCAAAGCGGAAAAATTCTTGATTTGGTTATGTGCTACCAAAAAAAACGTTATTTTCGACTTCTTTCAAAAAGAGCCTTTTTCAGCAGCCTGTGACCACGCAAGCGTTAATTTTCCGTTTTCTTCAAAAGTGAACAGTAAAAAACCATGTGCGCATGTACTAAGACTACAAATCAGTTAATTTCAGAGGAATATGTAATGCGAGATGCGTAAGGGTAAGACTGGGCAGATATGATCATTTCTTCCAGTAATATAACCGAATTTTATGACAAATTTTTTTCAATTAACAAAAAAACTAATAGAAAAATATGTTCCTTTAAAACGCAGCAAACCTAAAAGTTTTCGATATCCACGCTATATTTAAAAAAAAAAACTAAAAAAATTTGGCATAGAAAATCCAAAAAAATACCGGTTCAAAAAAACTGGATAGATTGCAATAAATAAAAAATTCCGCTGCCCTAAAAATTTTTATGATAACCTTGAACAAGAAGCCATTAATGGTGGTGATAGTACAATTTTTTTGTTTTGCTAACAAAAAACTTGGTTCAAAAACAAACGATATTGGTGCTATTAAAAACGATGATGGATCGTTAGTGACTGATAATCTTGATAAATGTAAAATTTTTAATGAATATTTTGCAAACTTTTCTACCCAGGAAAATCATAATACTCCACTATTTCCAAAAATAGTGGCTGTAAATGAAGGAATGTTTTCTAGTTGTTTTTCTGTAAAAACGGTGGAAAATAAACTAAAAAAACTGCCAAATAAAACATCAAACAGTCTTGACGCTTTGGATTCTATGTATCTATTTAAAAAATATTGCCAATTGTATGTATAGCCAGTCCTCTGGCTAGAATTTTTAAATTATCTATACTTTCCGGAACTGTTCTGTTCCCTCGGTTTGGAAATATGCTTTTTTTTACAAATTTTTAAAAAAGGGGCAAGCATTCTACGAGAAAATTACCGCCAAATATCTTTTACATATATATATATACCATGTAAACTAAAGACTGGTTCATACTTATGTAAAAATGTCCTTTGGACAAAATCCAAAGGACGTTTTTACATACGTTTATACGCTGTTTATACGTTTTTACATAAGTATGAACCAGCCTTAATGGGGGAGAGTATCATTTTAGACCAATTGCTTATTTATTTACAAAAGAAAAAAATGCTGCAGTCTGAACAGTGTGGGTTTTTAAAACGAAAGTCTGTAGGTATACAATTTTTCTCCACTTTCTGACTGGGTAGACGTACCTTTTGCTACTCCTCTTATTTGTAATTATCCCTTAATCCCGTTTTTCCATGTCAATGTTTTTTTCCGTTGCGTGTTTTAACAAAAAACTTTTGTACAAAGTTTGTGTGTTTTTAGTGTAATCAACTTAATTATTGTTTTATCAAGTTTTTTGTGGTTTTTTATACTTAATCGTGTTCGTGTTTTTTATCGTAATTTTTACTTCTGATATTATTGTATTATTTCTTTTAATATTTACAAAATTTATTCAAATTATTTCAATTTTTAAATCTGTTTTATCAAAACTAATTTTAAACCTCTTAACTACTTCCTGTTTTTATTTTTATGTTGTACAAAATTCTAAATCCCTCGTTTTATATATTAAGTATTTGCGGTTCTATCGCTTAAACTCGCGTTAAAAATTTGTGTCTTAATTTTACCTGTGTTTTTTAAAAATCTTTTTAAAATTTTCTTCTAAACATTACCTCAAAAATTTTAGCGTCGTTTGAGCAATATGTAGCTTTTAATAAAAACTATACTATTTCGTTTTAACCCAAATGCACTAAGTTTGATATTTTTTCCCTTTACATTTAAATTAATATATAGATACATAATGGACAAAACTAAAATAACACTATAAAAAATAGTTTTAAAATTCTATTATTGCTTTAGTTGTCCACTTCGTCTGATGATGATCGTTTGAAACAATCGAAACGTCACCTTTTAATGTACTCGATAATAGTTTTATCGACTGTGTTTTTATTGATTATAAGACATTAAAATACTTTAATCACGAATAAAATTTTTGCTTTTAATTTTATTGTAATTTAAATAATAAACGTGTTGTGGATTTTGAAATCTAGATGAAGAACATTACATTTCTTTATAGCAAGGTTTAACCGCCAACTGTGAACCCATGAACAAAAACTATCAAGATTTTTTTGAAAATTGTTTTGAGATTGAGATTTGTCAAGAAATAGAATAGAATTTAGCGTCATCTGCGAAGAACTTCACAGAAACTTAAGAGTCGAGGCAGTCTGGCAAATCATTGATATCAAAAAGAAAAAGCAGTGGCCCAAGAACACTGACTTGGGTACACCACTTGATACCTGAATATAGTCAAAAGATACATAATTATTAATATTATCAACTGAGTCATTCTTTAGAATTACTTTTTGCCTTCTCTTTGTTAAAAAACTAGTAATATCCAACTGAATAGCTCATAGCCAATACAGTATTATTTTAGTTTTACTAATAATTTGGTGTGACTAACTGAGTCAAAAGAAACGGGACACGAGGGTACTGGACACGAGGGTACTGGAACTGGACACGAAGGTACTCGGCTTAATAAAACTGCGTTCACCACAACCTTGCAGCAAAATCGATTCATTATGCAAGGGGGGACACGAGGGTACTGACGAGCAAAAACATAACCTTCCCGCATAAAGCGGGATAAACTTATTGCATAATAATAGTTTGTTTTACTTAAAAATCATTTAATTTGTTTGACTGACTTTTAAAAAATAGGATTATACAAAATTTATTGAAAAGACATTCATTAAAAATAATAACTAGCAATGCTCTAAAAATAGAGCAGGAAAAAGGGGCGATTTTTCCCCGGGCGTATGTTTAGACAGAAAAGATGTGGACTAGGCTGAGATGCTGAGATGTGGACTAGGCCGATGACAGCACTGTTGCATTTTTTTTAGTTTGATGAAATGTCAATTGAAAAAAATCATACTCACAGCAATCTTTGACAAGCGCGAAATCGCCACTTTTTCAAATTTATAGTTGTTCTTTACACACACTAATATAACCTTCAAATTGAAAAAGTGGCGATTTCGCGCTTGTCAAAGATTGCTGTGAGTATGATTTTTACAATTGACATTTCATCAAACTAAAAAAAATGCAACAGTGCTGTGTGATTAGATCAATATATAAACAAATCATTATCATATGGTAGAAATTTTTATTTAGTGAGCAGCTGTCCAACCCAAATGCAAATTTCCTATAGTCCACATAATGTGCATCTCATTCTAGTCCACATCTTTTCTGTCTAAACATACGCCCGGGGAAAAATCGCCCCTTTTTCCTGCTCTATTTTTAGAGCATTGCTAGTTATTATTTTTAATGAATGTCTTTTCAATAATTTTTGTATAATCCTATTTTTTATAAGTCAGTCAAACAAATTAAATGATTTTTAAGTAAAACAAACTATTATTATGCAATAAGTTTATCCCGCTTTATGCGGGAAGGTTATGTTTTTGCTCGTCAGTACCCTCGTGTCCCCCCTTGCAATAATACACAAAAACTAA
>JASAMX010017800.1:0-16177 GCA_030248175.1 Microlaimidae sp. YZB2_3 | reverse complement strand
AATAAATTTATTTTGTCATGTAAATACATAGACAGGAAAGACACAAAAGCTTGTAAACGTTACAGCACTGAAATTTGCATCTACCTATATAAACATTGAAATAAAAGAACACCACTAAAAAAACAAAAAAAACAGAAACAAATAAATATGTTAAAAAATAAATATGATTTAAGAGAATAATCCAGAACAAATAAATATGTTTAGAAAAAAATATTTAGAAAGTTCAAAATGTAGATATCTCCTGTTGTTTTTGTTTTTTTAAGCTTTGGTTTTAGAGTAACTAATAATTTTTATATTTGAATTTGCAATGCACTTGTTAAACTTTCAACATTTGATAAAAAACTTGTTACACTTGTTCGTCACGTAACTTGTTACATTGTGCGTTACGTAACACATAACAGAATACAAGCTATAATTAACGGATGTGGTCAAACTAATGAGAGAGAAGGAAAGGTTATTATAGAGATTGTATTTTAATGCATTATTATAAAATTTATGTAATAATTAAAACATATAATTTTGCAAAATTACACCAAAAAATAGAGATTAGAAAAATGCTAAAAATTTTCATTACACCAAAAAATAGATATTAGAAAAATGCTAAAAAATTTTTTAAAAAAATTTTTAATTGTATATTAAGTTTTACATTTGGTACAAAATTATTTTTAGCGTTAAAATTTAATAAATAACTAGCATATATGGGTAAAATAGGTGAATACAAAAACACCTTAAAAGGTGTAGAAAGCAGGTTAGGAAAAAACACCTAAATAGGTGTAGAAGCAGGTTATGTATATGTTAGGTACAAGCAAATACAAGTAAATTGTTTTATAATTATAACATGTAAATTTTTATGTTTTTGAATGCATTTGATAGGAAATGGGGGGCGAATTCTTTATAGACGATCAGCCATGAAGGATTCGCCCCCCCTGTGAATATTAGAGGGGGGCGAAAATATAATGATGGGGGCGAAAATATCATGGCAAGTGTCTATGAGGAATTCGCCGGGGGGGGCGAAAATATAATGGCCCTCATCTATGAAGAATTCGCCGGCCGGCGATTTCATCATGGGGGGCGAAAATATTATCCGACACCGGTGCTAAGTTCTGTGTTTTGGAGCGGAAATCTTTTGTAACTTCGTATCTACGAAGTTCTGCTCTACTTTCCAATTATTTCTTGAATATTTACAAAATAATTCCAAAAATTGTTTTGTCAAAATTTTTTGTTAACTATTTAAAAAATCTTATTTAAAACCATAAAAATAATCCTAAAAATGTGAATAAAAAAACTTAGAACATATTTCAAGCCTAAATAAGCTTTACAGACTAGTTTGAAATAAGGGTTTTTTAGTGTTAGGAAGAGGGTACAATAACTACTAGCGCCAATCATATGTAGAGGGAAAATTGAGAAACAGCGAGCGACTAGTACACTTTACGGTTTAAAATATTTCAAATATTTATTGGTTCAAAATCTCGACCCCTTCTCTTCAAAATTTCTTAAATACTTTTTAAATATTCCAAAAACAAAAGCAGTTTTTGGGGATTTTTAGTTTTTTGCCGCTTCGTAGGTAAGGCGCTGCTGGCGCGCTTTGTTCCTAGTGTTTTAATGTTTCAATTACAGAAAATGTTTAATTTAAAAGTTTGGAATGGACTTTTTAAAATTAATTTTTAAATTTTGAATAGTTTTACAAGCAAAACATTAAAAAAACCTATGTAGGTTTAAAATTAGTTTAAAAGCACAAATTTCATCTTTATTTTTACTAATTCGAAATCACTGTTCAGGAAAATACTATTTTAGTTGTGATTTCAAACTATTGTGACGTTTAATTAAAAAACAAAAATTTATTTAGCACAAACTGATATATTACAGCCCTTTAACGTAGTGAAACATATCATCGTGTAGCAATTTTTAAGAAGTATAGGTTTAAACTTAAGAAACTAAGAAAGCTAAGATTTTTTCAAATTTTATTTTTTTCTTTTTGTACCCTCTCTCGTACAGTAAAAGACGCTTATTCCAAATTAGTCTATAATCTTCATTTAATAGGCGTAACTCCTCCCGCTATAAATGGTTTGACTTCCGGAGTATGATTTTAGGAGGTAGGATTATTACCGTTTAGATACCAGTTTTCCATTTTCCGAAACTAGAAAAATAAAGAGTCCGACCATTTTAAACCAAAGATAATTTAAAACTGGCTTATCTCGATGACTTGCAATAATAAATCGAGTATTTAATAACAAAAGAAATAAAAAATTCGATCAAAAAATCCGCTAAAAATTCACTGAGATATTGCCGTTTAAAAATCAAGAAAATACACAATAAAACCCAATTTTCTTCAATACAAAGTTTTTACATTAAAAGTTGCATTAGGTAACTTGCATGGAACACAAATACAGTCCCGAGCAAAAATAAAAGGTAGTTTTTCATGCCTGTCCTATAGCGATGTGATGACTAATCTGCAAGTAGGCGCAATAAAGTAACCCTAGCTTTTGGGAAGCGGAATAAAGAAAAGATCAGGGTCAGACCACAGCCGCTTCCCTTTTTGTTTTCTCATGCGCTCAGCATTTTAAGCGTTTAGAGAGGTATTATAGGATGGCTAATTTTTTAAACAGGAGGTAAAAAGGGGTCTGGCCTAATTCGCTCCGCACAATTCGCTCCGGGCCCAATTCGCTCTGGGAACAATTCGCTCCGGGCCCAATTCGCTCTGGGAACAATTTGCTCCGGGCCCAATTCGCTCCGGAAAAAATTTGCAAACGCACTTCCAACAAGCGTATAAATTAATTGTTATTACGTACGCTATGTAAACTAAACATATTTAGGCTTAGACTTAGGCTTAGGTTTAGGTTTAGGTTTAGGTTCAGGTTTAGGTTCAGGCTTAGGCTTAGGCTTAGGCTTAGGCTTAGGCTTAGGCTTAGGCTTAGGCTTAGGCTTAGGCTTAGGTTCAGGCTTAGGCTTAGGCTTAGGGTTAGACTATTAAAAGTAAAATTTTGTTGATAATTAGAAATGCGTTTGCAAATTTTTTCCGGAGCAAATTGGGCCCGGAGCGAATTGTTCCCAGAGCGAGTTGGGCCTGGAGCGAATTGTGTGGAGCGAATTGGACCCAATTCGGTAAAAAGAGGGCGAACACTTAATATTAGCTGCCCAAAACATGGTTTAATAAATATTTTGTTTTTTACACATTAACAACTTTTTAGTTTTAATTGTTAAAAATAGTTTAAATTTAGAATAATTAATAAAAGCTTAATTGTGCTGCTATTTTGCAATAAAACCCTTTTTTTTATAAAATGTAAACATTTTGTTGGAAAGTTGTTGTTCACAAATAATTTTTTTATTAGAAAAGCATTTCGATAGGACATCTAATTTTAATTATATCAAACAATAAAATATCTAGGTTTGCTGAACTGGGTGGCATAAACGGTGGACAAAGGAAGCGGCCTAAAGTCCATT
This sequence comes from Microlaimidae sp. YZB2_3, assembly GCA_030248175.1. Classification (NCBI taxonomy): domain Eukaryota; kingdom Metazoa; phylum Nematoda; class Chromadorea; order Desmodorida; family Microlaimidae; species Microlaimidae sp. YZB2_3. The sequence goes on along the minus strand of JASAMX010017800.1, from coordinate 12,736 downwards.
CGCGAATTTCTCCTTATGTTACAACTCTTCTAAATGCCTCTTATCACAACCGTTTAAGCGCTGTGCCAGCATTATGGCGGCATTATAGTGCGTTTAAAAACTACCTTTATTTCTGCTCAGGACTGTACACAATTTTAAAAACTTTGATTCCAATAATATTAAAATACATGCGTTCCGGGTATGGATGGACCTTACTAGCATTAAACAAATTAGGCTCGGCGGTCCCGCCGCGAAAAGATAATTCATTATGTAATAAATGGTTTTTTCAGTTTTGTTTTAAATCAGAGATTGAACAACAATATTAAAACAATTTCAAATATTTTTGTTAATTTTTATGAATTATTTAAACCTTCGTTGACGTAACGGAAAGCTTTCCATGTGTAATTTTTTTAAAGAATATTTGAAAACAGAAAAACATTTTGTAATGCTTTAATTTAATACAAAAAAGATACTAAAATTTTTAAAATAGATGTTTTGTTAATTGAAGTATTTCCAGTTTCAAAAAAATTACAGTAAAATACATTTAATCTGGGTAGGACCGCTGACCAAATTTTTGATATGCTAATAGATAGTTCCATAGATTACTACCGATAAATTAATAACAATATCACAAAAGTGGTGTGTTTTGAAACTCGTAAAATTATTAAAAAACAACACGAGTTTGGTTTACAACACATCTCAAAGGCTTAAAACAGGGTGTTGTGTGTTTTTTAAAATGCAAACCAAAGGGTGGCTTGTTTTAAAAGTCACTACAGCACAGTCCTTCAAAATGTCATATAGTATTCGTGATCACGTCATATTATATGTTTTGCTCTGTGGGAATGGTTTTGAAAGGAGCTGTTTTAGCTAATTTAGAAATCTGAAAGGAAATGTTTTAGCGCTTGAAATAAAATTAATATCCAATAAATGAGAGATGTCTATTTTTTCCTAAGCGCCAATTCTCTAAAAGTGATTCTATGACGTGATAGCTCTGTTAAGATATTTAACATTAAACAACTTCCGTTTAAATAGAAAGGTTTTGACCATCGTGGCAACTTTTATTGAACTTTGCATCTTTACTACGACAAAAAAATCGCAGTAAGTTTAAAATCAATTTAACTCCAACTTTTAACGTTTATTGTATTTATGTGCTAAAAAATAAAAAAGAGTCACAATTCTGAGTAATTTGCGACGGTTTTGACTCATTCTGTCATTGTAATGAGGTTTGGGTCTTTCGGCAGTTTTGCTCTACCAAAAACCGCTTCCCCCACTAGCGAGAGACGCCTTAAGGCTGGTTCATACTTCTGACAAAACGTCCTTTGGACAAAGTCTAAAAGACAAGGTGTTCATGCTAGTAATGTGCCCCGGAGCTTCAAGCTCCGGAGTTCAGGAGCTCCGAAGCAACCCCTGGAGCTCTGACACTGTACTAATTTTATGAATAAAAAGAGTAATGCCATAATATATTATTTTGTCAAAATTTTTTGCAAATTTACATATAGTCAAAATCCTCCCTCCCATTTAAAAGAAAATTGTTCAGTGTTAAAGACCTTCACAGATTTATGACTTTATAAAATCATTTTTAACCAATTAGGGCTCGGGAAAAAATGAAGATATTTCATCCATTGGAGATCCAATTTTTTTCCAAGCGTTAATTGGCTAAAAGGGATACCAACAGCTCCTCCTACAACCATTCCCCCACAGAGAAAAACATATATGACGTGATTACGAATACTATATGACATTTTGAGGGTCCTTAAAATCCTGACGTGTTAATTTTTTTTCAAAACTTATTTAATACGCTGAAAATAGCCTTAAAAATGCAGATAGAGTAACTTTAAATGTATCTTGAAATACATTTAAAGTTCATGTAATTCATTTAATGGAAAGAGCTCTGGAACTCCAGAGTTCCGGAGCTCCCTCCGCTTCAAATGGTCGAAGCTCCGGAGCATGATATTGGAGGGTAGGAACATCACTAGTTCATATTTTTATGTCTTTTGGGTTTTGTCCTTTGGATGTTGTTCAAAGAACATATTTCAAGTAGCATTCATACACTTCGTTGAATAGAAAAGTCCAAAAGGCGTTTCGACTTTTCTAAAGTTGTCCCTTGGACTTTTTCCAAATGACGTTTTTTCATAAGTATGAGCCAGCTTTTATACTGTTGCGTTTGTGATAATGATTTTCGTCAAAGCGCCAATCTCCGGAGCTCAGAACTGCGGAACTTTGGGGCTTAGTCTGCTTTTTAGAGCTCCAGAGTAACTGCCGGTGTCACAGAATAGATCTTTCTTACTATTTTTCTTCCCTCGGAAGATTTATTCTAGTGCGCTCCCGAATGTATCTTTCCCCCGGAAGATTTGTTCTGGTGCGCTCGGGAATAGATCTTCCCCCCGAAAGATTTATTCTGATTTACGCCATAATAGATCTTCCCCCCTTAGAATAGTTATTTCCCCCGGAGAATCTATTCTGGTTCAAACACCTGAATAAATCTCCCCCCTCAAAAATTTGCCTAAATTTTAAACATAAAACGCGAGATTTTGTTTGGACAAATTTTAAAAACATCATTTTTAACACAGAAGGTTAAAATGTTACATTTAGAAAAAAATAGTTTGTTTTTGTATTTTAATCAAAATAAACTTTATCTTTAATATTGTTATTAATTGCAAAAACAGTTGAGGATTGACATTAATAATTAAGTATTATTTAGTTGGTTTTTGAAGATAAAAAGAATCATTTTGTTCGGGAATATAAAAATATGCCATAATTAAATAAACTGAATATTTTTTTTAGAAAATTAATATTCCGAAATAAAGACTTTTTCCTGTAAGTTTATCAATTTTAAAACTAAGTATAGCAAAAAAGACATGAAAAAGTTACACCCGTTTAATTTTTTTTCAATCAGTATTTGATTCATTATTTACCTTCAGTTTTTTATTGCTTTTTATTAAAATCTAATATATAGACAAAAAATTGAAATAAGAAGAAATAAAATTTAGAATATGAGTATATCCATAAGTTTTTATGGTTTTTTTCTGAAATTTAAAATTCAATATGAAAACAACAAAACCTTCATATTCAGCAGTTAATTCGACATTAAATAGGCTTAAAGTTTTTTTTTTGGTTGTTTAGGTTGATTTTTAGGTTTTGCTTAGGTTTAGGAAATTTTTGTCTTTAATCAAGAAGTGATTTTTTCCGAAGATATGCAGAATTTTTTTTTCTGGCGTCGCCGAAATTTCCTTCGAGTTGTAACTTTTTCAAATGTTGCTTGATATTTTAAACGAATAATAGTTCAAATTTAAGCTTTCTGCTTAGGTTTGCTGTGGATTCACATTTGAGCTTTATACGATCGAAATTCTTACTTTAAGTATAACAATCGAAACGTGTTTATTTAATAAAAAAGTTGTTTTTTTAAATACTTCGGACATTTCAAATGATGACAAAAAAAAATTTTTTTTTAGTGTTTATCACCAATTCTTTTATCTAAAAGCTCGAGTATTTTTTATGAATTTTTTGATTTATCACCAATTCTTTTATCTAAAAGCTCGAGTATTTTTTATGAATTTTTTGATTTATCACCAATTCTTTTATCTAAAAGCTCGAGTATTTTTTATGAATTTTTTGATTAAAAGAAAATAAAAACGAAATGACGTAAAAATTAGAAAAAAATTGATGTTGTTTTTAATATGTATAAAGTGTGTTACATGATTTACAACAAGAAGGAAGATTTATTCTAGAGTAAACAATAAATTTTTCTCTCTCTTATTAGGAATATTATGCAAATTTTTGCCGTATTCTTTAACACAGGGGGTTAACACAGGGGGTGAAAAATATTCTAAGGGGAGATGATCTGTAATGGGGGAAGATCTGTTTGTTGTTGTTGTCTGCCAACCGCCAGAGTTTCGTTCAACACTGGTCATTTCCATCCGGCGTGCTTACCCCCTCTTCCCACTTTCGTAGGAGATCTGCAACCGCTGCGGGGTTCGCATAAAGGTCCTCTGGACTCAAGGTCGTATTAATGTGTGTGCATGTGAAAAGATGTTGTGTTGTGTGTGTTTATGTTTTGCATAGCGGGCAGTTTGGTGTTGTGTATTGTGTATTGTGTGGGATTGATTTTGTGTAGGTACAAGAAAAGGAAAGGAGATTTCCCCACCCTGAGTTGGGCGAGGGTTCTCCTGACCCCGCGAGGAAGATTTTTTTCCTCACTGATTATTGCTGGTGCTTTTGTTTGAAGTATTGGGTTTATTGAAGTGTTGTTATTGTGATTTGTGACTGTGTTTGTGTGCGTTTGTTGTTTTAGTGCTTTGTATGTTTTGTTGTGTATGTCTGTTGGAATGTTCGTTGTGTAGTTGTTGTTGTGAAAAAATGTTTGCGTTTTGAGCCTGCTGGGTGCAGGTTGTTGTGTTCAGTAGTTAAATGGATTGTTTGTGTACATGGCCGCCAATTTTGCTTGTGTTGCGTGAAGTTGAATGTGTGTTGCTATTAGGAGGACTTTAGCCTCTGTGTGTATGATGTGTGTGTTTGTCTCTGTGGTGTGCTCTGTTGCGACCCTAAGAGCAGTGTATTGTATTGTTTGCAGTTTGTTGATTTGTGTGCTTGATGTTGTGGGGCCCCAGACAGTCCTGACATACTCGATTATTGGTTGAGTTATTGCCTTGTATGAGTGTATAAGTGTTTCTTTTGGTTTACCCCACGAGTGGTTTTTCTTTTGGTTTGCTGTGAGTGCGTTTATGATTTTGAGTGTTTTGCGTGCTTTGCTGTGTGTATTTGCGATGTGTGTGTTGAATGTACGCTTGGGGTCAAAAGTGAGCCCCAAGATTTTTGGGTTTTTGGTTGTGATGAGTGGTTTGTTGTTTATTTGTAGTGATAGTTGTGTGTTGTACTCTGCAGGGTCTGGTGTAAATATTGTGGATGCTGTTTTGCTTGCATTTAGTGTAAGTTGGTTGTTGTCTGTCCATGCTTGTATTGCGTGTAAGTATGGTTGTATTTGTTGCTGTGCTATGTGGTGGTTTGAGTGTGATACGTATATTGTGATGTCGTGTGCATATGTTACAATGTGTACATTTGGTGGTGGTGCTGTAATGACTGCGGTGCAGATGCTAAATAGTGTGGGTGATAGACAGGAGCCTTGTGGGACTCCTGTTTTTATGAGTTTTTGTTTTGATTTGTGATTGTTGTATGTGGTGTATGCTTTGAGGCCTTTGATGTAGTTCTTTATGAATTGTGTTTTTGTTGTTGGTACTTGTGTTTGTACGAGTTTGTGTATGAGTGTGTGGTGATTGACAGTGTCAAAAGCTTTGGACATGTCCAGTGCTACGACAACTGTGTGGTGTGGTGGTTTTGGTTTGTTGAAACCTGCTGCTATGTGAATGTAAAGTGTTTGTAGTGCTGTGTATATAGAGTGTTGTGTCTTGAAGCCGTGTTTGTGTGTTTTTGGGTTTTGCCCGCCGCGCGGACCCCTGCTGCCTGCCGGGCGCCGCCGTGTGTGGGGGTGCAATAAATAATATATTTTATTATTATATTGTTTGTTTTGCTTGGTATGTTGCTTGTGATGTATGGGAGTATGATTTTTTTCAAGTTTTTGCGAGTGCGGATATGTGTGAGATGGGCCTGAATGATTGACTGTTGTTGATATTTTGTTTGGTTTTAAATATGGAATGTAGTTGAAAAGAGTTTCCAACTGTGTGGTATTTTGTTTGTGTTTATTATGTTAGTGTAGAGTTGTGTAAGGTATTGTAGTGCTTTGTTGCCTAGATGTTTATGGGGGAAGATCTATTCTACGACACCGAAACTCATCCTATTTTTGTACTATTTTCGTGAATAATTAAAAAGTAATGTCATAGATTATTGAAAATTACATTATTTTTAAGCTCCGCCGTATTTTTGTACTAATTTTGTGAATAATTAAAGAGTAATGTTATGAAAAATTTTAATAATTTTTTTTAAACTATGTTCTTTTAAAACTTATTAAAAACAATAAAAATAGACCAACCAAAAATGTGAACCGAATAATTTTAAACATATTTCAAGTTTAAATCAGCTTGAAATTGTTTATTTAAGGGGCGGACGGAGTACGGAGCTCTCTATGCTTTAAATGACCAGAGTTTTGGAGCATGATATCGGAAGGTAGAAACATCACCAGTTTATAGGCACCTTGCACTGGAACTCGGTTTATACATGAAGTATGCAATATACATAAGCGTCACCATAATGGATAATTACCGTACCTTGTACTTATCTTTCGTAGTATGCAGATCAAAATATCAAAAGCGCACGAAATTTCAATCGGTTGATCTGCATACTACGAAAGAAACTTTGTAGATTAACAAACTGAATACAAAATAATTTGTTGTCTGGTGACCATATTTTTACAAAATAAGTTTAGCACAGTTTTTAAATATCTGAACAGAAACTTATTAACGCCTTTGGAAAAAATGATAGTTTTTGATAATAATTATCCTCAAGTGACAAAACTTTGATTTCTACCGTTTGAAACATGAAAATTGTTTTCCAACAGAAATAGGCTACAACATACTAATTGTGATTAAATTTACAAAATTGTTTTAAATACATAAAATTCTGGAGAATAAATACATTGAAAAAAAATCAAAAAAAGGAATTGACAAATTGCTGAAGTTTAATCAATTAAAAATTTGTTTAATGACATTGTAGTTTTTAAATAAAAACAGTACAAAAAAGTAATATTATCATTTTTTTTTGAAAACTGTGTTACGTTTCAACTTGTGTTATTTCTTTTCAATTCTAGTGTGCACCTGGTCAAGTTATATCTTGTTATCTTTAATGTATGTAGTGCGAACCAAGCTAAAACGATGCCATTTTATTTATAAAATTAGTTATATAAGTTAAGTTAAAGTTATCTCAAGTTAAAAGTTAAAATTAACTCGATCAACCAGTTATATTGACCGAGTTTTTCTCTTGGCTTATATTTTCTGTTTATAGATACTAGTAGCAATATTGAAGAATTTATAGCTTCTATAACAAACTAACAAACTATCCGATATAATTATAATTTGTACGCGGTAGCAAATGACATTTCAAAGATTTATTTTCAAATTAGAATTTAATACCATGATTAACTAAGTAACTTATTAACACGGTAAAATCAAAGGGGAACAAATTAATAAAGGCAAATATAACCGTGAAACCGGTGTATAGTTTATATGGCGTTTTTTATCATAAAAAATAACAGAGACTAAGGTAAATTTTTACAAAAGTTCGTAGGTTTTTAAGTATACTCTCAAAGAATAACATAATCTGTTTTTAATAAACTCCGTTTTGCGTATACTTTTACCAAAATACCCCAAATAAAATCCCTATACCGCCCAGGGGTGGTATGCTGAAGGTTTAATCCGACTTAAAATTAATCTGAGATTAGCAATTGTCGACACACAGTGAACATACTAACAGTATTGATGGAATAATCTAGGTTAAGGAAGTTAATAGACTTAATCTCAGATTAAATCGTCACTAATCCGAGATTAGCGGAAAAAACCCGCAAATTTTTAATCCACCCCCGGAGGTGGTTTAAAAATTTGCATAAATTAATATTTTAACCTCGAGTTAGTGACGATTTAATCTGAGATTAAACCTAATCTCAGATTAAATTCGTTAAACTAGATTATCTAGTCAATACTGCTAGTATGTTTACTGTGTGTCGATAAACGCTAATCTCAGATTAAGTTTAAGTCCGATTAAACCTTCAGCATAGGACCCCAGGGGTGGTATGCTGAGAGTTTAATCCGACTTAAAATTAATCTGAGATTAGCGATTGTCAACACACAATACACATACTAACAGTATTGATTGAATAATCTAGGTTAATGAAGTTAATAGACTTAATCTCAGATTAAATCGCCACTAATCCAAGATTAGCGGGAAAAACCCGCAAATTTTTAATCCACCTCCAAGGTGGTTTAAAATTTGCATAAATTAATAATTTAATCTCGAGTTAGTGACGATTTAATTTGAGATTAAACCTAATCTTAGATTAAATTCGTTAAACTAGATTATCTAATGGATACTGCTAGTATGTTTACTGTGTGTCGACAATCGCTAATCTCAGATTAATTTTAAGTCGGATTTAACCTTCAGCTTAAGACCCCAAACGGTTTTACTTTTTTTAATAAATATCTTATTTAAATAATAGTTTCGGGCAAAAATAACACAAAGATGCTGTTTTCTATATAACTAATTCAGAAATTTGTTTTTAAAAAATCAAAAATTCATTAAGTTAACAATTTAATATTTTTTTAAGCTCTGTTTGATATAAAACACACATACACCTTAATTAAAAGGCACAAATTAAATTAATATATTTCCCAAAACTGTCTTTTTTTAATAAAACTTTCGTTTAAATAATAGCTTAGGGCAATAATAACACAAGATTGCTGTTTTGTAGGCAGCTGATCCATAGATTTGTTTTTTAAAAAACTCAAAAATTCATTAAGCCTAGAACTCATTTATGTTAGATTTGACAAACGAAAAAAAGTGCAGAACTGATGCTTCCAACTTAAAAAAGTAAAACTATTTTACCATCAGTCCTTTAAACCATTATTATAACTACGCGTTCTTAAAAATCTAAAAATCATTAATTAAATAAAATGCTATATTATGCCAAAAAATTTATTGTGGACAAAAATCCAACATTGTCTTCGATAAAAAATGTTAACACAGGGATTTTAATTAATACAGCTATTACTTCCCTGACTCCTAATTTTATTTTTATTTTTTGGTTTGTCATGCCATTTATGTTTTCTCAATAGTGTCATTCCTCTAAGGCCTGATTCAAACCCGAGTGTCAAGTGACACAAACGTTTATATACCACAACGACAAGTGGCAACAGTATGTAAACGCGTGCGGAACGCGTTGTCACTTATCACTTATCACTCCGGTGTGAATCAGCCTTTACTGACATGACGTGAATGACATCACTGTCATACTAAACGACCGTCCCATTAGCGAGATATAAAAGCCAAGATTATGGTAGTCGATTTTTTACAGACTATTGTTTGTTTTTACTTAATTACATAAAAATAAAATTGAAGGCGATTTTTGAAACAAGAAAAAAAAAACGTTTTACAGATAAAAATAGTATGTTCATTTATATTAATAAAATTTTTTATTTATTAATTTAATCCGTTATTTTACTGTATTAATATTGCCGTATTCTTTTTTTAAACAATATGAATATCTAAAAAATGTATATTGTTTACGTAAAGCATTTTTGAATCTTTACTCCAAAGATTGTGACAAGGTAAAATCGTGCAATCTTTGACATTTGAAAAAAAGGCTATTCAAACCACCATAAAACTCACTAACGTTTTTTTTTTAAATCAATTTAACTTTTTTTTAAATCTGCAAAAAATTTAATTTATGCTATGCATTGCGACAATTCGAAACTTACTATAAATATGGCTAATCCCGTAAAATACCATAAATTTAGTGGTTACTAATAGCGAAAAATAATTACATTACGTCCTTTTCTACTTTATCAAACTATTATAGGCCATAAAAAGCAACATGCATTATTGTTACAGGTATAATAAATCTAGCTTTAAACGTAAAGTATAGGTATTTCACTATTTCTTTTTAAATAATAATTTTATTACCACTGCCAGAGCAAATGTTAAGACAAAAATTATAAAGATTACTAACAAATCTTAGTAAATAAGTTATGAAATATGTTAGTCTTATATCACACTAGAAAAGCCAGGGCGCTCCGGGCATTCTATTTTGTAAGTAGAATTTAGAAACAACATAATTAAAACTAATATTATAACAATAGAGTAAAGCAAATAAAAAAATTATTTATTAAAAAACCTTATTCAAAATCCTAAGTTTTAAAAATATCAAAAGAAGAGAAAAAAAATTTTCAGAAAAAGAAAAAGAATTGTAAATAAGAGAGTAAATCCTGTTTACCGCTTATTAGTACTTTCATACTAACCAAGTCCACAAAAGCGTACCGCAAATAATTCATCTTCTCTGCTAATTAATCTAAGGGGGAGGATATGGTTTTCTTACTACAGAAGATTCCAATAATCTTTAGTTTTCTATATGAATGAAAATCACAAATCATTGAGCGGTATCGTGTGGCCTTCCTCCCTCCCTCCAAGTCCTCATAGACTTCTTCTTCCCTTCGCCCCCTTCCACCCCCCAAGACTTCCCAAACTACCCTTTCCCCCAAAACTCACTTTTGACCCCCCCTAAAATCCTAGGTCTGAAACCGGTGGGGTCTCCTTCATTAGAACTGTAGTTTGAAACGGATAAAATCTAAATTTACACAGTTAACATAAAAACAAACATGGATTTACACAGTTAACCCTTTGGGATTTTTTTGCAAAAAACGCTACATACCGCAGAAGATATTTATTCCGAGATTTTTTCGTTCAAAAAGCGCTACATATTTGCAACAAAAAGTATTCCGTGTCACCCATGCTCTGTGTTAAACTCTGCGGTCCTCTTTGTTCGAACGCGGAGTTTAACACAGAGCAGCGGTGACGCTGCTTTGTGTTACACTAAAAAACAAAAAAACCTATCCAATAAATAAAACATTTTTTTTAATTTTTAACGTAATTAAATCGAATTTGTGCATCTTTAAACACTTGGTTAATGTCGAGCGGAGTACTAAAATTAGTATTTTACAAAATAATAATTAGGTATGTTCTGGAGCTACCAGCTTTGGTGCTTTGTTTTTTTGAAAATCTGAAGAAAGCTCGCACCTTTTTTTTCTGTAGTAATATTTAATTTATTGTGTATGTATACATATCTGATAAATTAAACACATTCTTTTTTTACCTTTTTTTAACGAGAATAAGTCACAAAATTTTAAGGTTTAAAAGCAAAAAAGTATCAGTTATACATATCCGATAAATAAAACAGCAGTTTTTTTAATAGTTAAAGTAATTAATTATTTACATATATGTTCCGGAGCTATGAGCCCAAGATTAAAGCTCCATTTTTTTGGAAATCCGGAGAATCCTGCAGCATCGCTTTCTTTCTGTAGTAATATTGAATTTATTGTGTACTGTATGTCTATCCGATAAATGAAACACATTCCTTTTTTACCTTTCGTTTTTTGGAAATCCGGGGAAACCCCACAGCACCGCTTTTTTCTGTAGTAATATTTATGTTATTGTGTACACCTATCCAATAACTGAAACACATTTCTTTTTTTATCTTTTTTTAAACAAAAATAACTCACAAAACCTGATTCTCAGTGTTTAGAGTTCTATCTTAAAATATATATTCAGACGAGTTTTAAGGTAGAACACCACAGTTATGACGATTTTTACTAAAAGTTAGATCTCAACTTGGATATTAATTTTTGTCTGACAAAAAAAATAGTGCGATCAAAAGCTCAAATTGTGATGTATCCAACGGTAATAGTTTCATCGTTTACCGAATGTTCTATTTCGAGATATAGTTTGATGAATTTAAAGCTCAAAAAACAGTTTTTGGCCATTTAAAAAATTTGATTTGCTCAGTTTTTACTGCAATTTTAAAGAAACTTAACAAAAAATAGGAGCAGTTTTTAAATGTATTTGGAGTAAAACGTAATTCAAAATTTTAAAAAAATTAAAAAAACCTATATTTTTAAAAGAAAAATCATATAAAAAATCCTGAATTAGTTTTTTAATCAAATACAATTCAAAGTTATTATTACACTTGTGTCTAACTATTTCCAAACTTTCATTAAAATTTGAGCTAATCAATTTTTTTTAATTTTCATTTAAAATTTTTTTGATTTGACGCCGAGAAACTACATTTGAAAACATTTGTTTAAAAGTATCTTTTACGAGAGAGATCTCAGGGGCGGGTCCACTAAACGCGTGCTGACTAGGTGCTATCTCAGCACGTTGTTTAAAAATCTTGTTAATGTTTTAATTTCTGGGTTTTTTCTTGAGAAAACTTATGGAACTGTTTTTTTAGATAGAATAATTAATATTAAAGAGTTTTATGCATATTTGTTTGAAATAAGATTAAATAAAGTCTTAAATCTTAGTTAAGAGTTTTGTTAACCCGTAACTAGGGGTTAGTGCTTTAATAGTTTGCATATACAGCAAATATGTATAAAATTAATAAAATATCAGTTTGTGTCAAGTAAACAAAAAGCTCTGTTAGATTTTTCGAGAAAAAACCCAGAAATTAAAACATTAACGAGAGTTTTAAACAACGTGCTAAGATAGCACGCAGTCAGCATGCGTTTAGTGGACCCGCCCCAGATGGGCCCGTAGCCGATTAGGCTCGATCCTCTCGCAGGCAATACTTTAACGTTGAAAAAATTTTTTTTATAATTTTTAACTTTTTAATTAAAAAAGTGTTCTTTATCCAAGATACGCTAAATGAAAAATGAAAAAATAGAATATTTTTAGTAATGAATTTTATTATAATATAATGTTTTTTGACATGTTTTTATTGGTGTCATTTAATGATTGTGCACGATAACAATTTTTAAAGAAAAATTAATGTCAAAAATTAAATGAGCAGGTCAAATTACGTTAGTAAAAATTAATTAGGAAAGATCTGCGGTCAAAATCGAACTGTGGTGTTCTACCTTAAACGGATCAGGAAAAAAATTTATTTTTGAAAACTGAGAACAAAGATAAGTATGGCGCGATGTCCGTTAAAAAGAAAAAAAACTGCGTGAGGTAAAAAGTCTGTAATTAAAATGCGCGCTATTTATTATGAACGAACTATAAAGGCTGGTTCATACTTAGGGATCGACCGGGGCCCCGGCCCCGGCCC
>JASAMX010017798.1:0-18540 GCA_030248175.1 Microlaimidae sp. YZB2_3 | reverse complement strand
ATTTCCAGCCAAGTTGGAAAATAATTAAATGCGATTCGTCACAGAAAGATGTACGCGAATGGTACTCAACTCAGTCGTGTGGTGGTGTCTGAATACCTAAAAAGTTGCCTCTCTATTTTACTTTCTGAAGGAACAAACTAATATACAAAAACCTGCCCTATTCCGCGCCATTGTGATTATTGCATTCATTTATTCCATATTTGCCAAGTTACCCGTTGAAAAACACATGAACGACCAATATGCAAACAAACTCAAAGTTTGACAGCTTTTCTTTATAAACAATTTGAAAACAAACAAAAAAATTATTACAAGTAAAAAAATTTTGGTGTATTTTAAAACAATAAATATATTTGTTTTAAAACTATCGAGATCAAAACAAATATAAAACTTATGGTTTCGATTGTTTGGTTTGTTATCTACAAAATTTAATATATACGTGTAAAACTTAAATTGATATAGCAGTAATAGCGTTCCACGAAACCTTGATTTTAAAGTCCCGAAGTTCTGCCCTGCTTTTCTGCTATTTTTTAAAATAACTAAATTTAAAAAAAGTAGCAAAGTTGTTCTAAAAATGCTAACTGAAATAACTTAGGGCAGTTTAAAGTTGTTTAAACTTTTAATGAATATTTGGACATTTTGCACGATGTATGAACAATTTTAAATTTGGGCTTTGTCAATTGGCAGAAATATGAACGAGGCTTAAAAATTGTCTTTTTTACATTTTAGCCAAACTATGTACCAGGCTTTAATTGCAACGTTCTATTTAATATTAATTGTGTTAAGAATTTGAGTAAACTAATAAACGCTACAGCACAGCTCTTTAGAATTAAAAATAGACAACTTTAAGAAATTAATTAGAATCCTGTTAGAAAATTTTAGAAACTTGGAGCCGCTAAGATTGGTAACTTGAAGCCTTAAATAAAAACTGGTTTGAATTTAAGTTTAAGCTTAGCCTTTATTAGAGGTTTAATTTTTTAGAAGGCGTATTACGTTTGTCGTCGTTCTTCTGAACAGAAACAAAATTCCTGAGTCTCTAAATATTTTAAAAAAATTTAAAAGTGCCTATTTTAAATCCATCAAATATACAAAATTGAAAAAAAATGTTTATTTGTATTGCAACAACCTTGTTTATCCAAACGTAACTGGAATTTACAATAGATTTTATTTTAGGACTTAGTTATTAAACCACAGTTAGGTTATTGTCTTGAATAAAATTAATCGAAATCGTAATAATTTTTAATTTTTTAATAACGTATGTGTTCTTAAATTCAATACGAAATCTTTTTTCCAAAGTAAAAAAAATTATTTCACTCAAAATAAACTCATTACAACATCATTATAAAATTTTGCTAGAACTATAATTTGAGGGCGAAAACCGGCGACACCATAGCTATTAGTACCTCAAATACTTTATGTTTATTAAAAAATTCCATTGTAAGGTGTCCGTCTATAGTTATTTCCACTGTTATAGCTTGCGAGATATGATTATGTCAAAAATGTCGGTTTTAAATACTTAAAAAACTGTTCCAAAAGACATAAAAATAATGCAGAACTTTAGTCGCATATTCACTCGCATTATTAACCCACCATATTTAAAGTTTCGTAATATTTTTACCAAGTAAAACCATTGTCATGGATTCGTTTGTTACTTTTACTGTAATGTAAAAAAAACTTTTTATGAAATTTAAAACTGTCGTATGTTACGTTACTTTATAATATCCTTATACCAAATAAAAACTATTAATATCACATAAATTTGTTGAAAACAATCAATTAATCAGCTGCTTAGCTGATGCGTTATTAAATCCAATAAAACTATCACACACAAATTTCTTGGAAAAACAATAAATTGATTTGCAGCTTGGCTAATACGTTATTAACTCCTGGAATTAATTGTGTTTTGGAGTTATAAATCTGAAAGTATATAAGATATACGGTAATGAAAAGAATTAACTTTTATTTATGTAAAAACAAAGAAAAAGTTTGACTTCGCTTGCTTAATGCGTTATTAATTCTTGGAATTGATTGTGTTTTCGAGTTATAAATCCTAAAGTATGTACAATATACGATAACGAAAAGAAATAAATTTTATTTACGTAATAAACAAAAAAAGGGAATATTTTAACCCTTTTTTTAAAAATAAATAACCTGGTTAATTGGAAAAGTATTAAAAAGGAAAACTTGCTTAGTTTAAGGTTAAAAGAATAATAAAAGATACATAAATATACATAGGAAATAAAATTCAAAATATTACAATGCAATAAAACCTAGCTGACCTCGATGATTTGCAGTATTAAATCGACTATTTAATAATAAAAGCAGTTAAATTTTTCCAGCAAAAACGGCTCACCAACAAAAATTAAATTATTCAATTTGGAACAAAAATGTAATTTCTTAAAAAGATGAAGCTGACTGATTTCTGCATATTTTGTGACGGGTCCGGCACAAAAGAGTCCCGGCACAAAAGAGTCCTGAAAAAAATCGCAGCTGGCACAAAAGAGTCCTGGCACAAAAGAGTCCCGGCACAAAAGAGTCCTGGAAAAAATGCGTTCATGTGCCCAAGCGCTGCGAGCGCTGAGGTCGGCACAAAAGAGTCCTCGCATAAAATCAATTTTTCACAGCTAACATACAATGTTCCTGTCTTTCAGTTTTTTATTTGTTTTTTTAATTAACCTCTTAAAAAGTTGTGTGAAGAATTTCGAGGGTAAAAAATAATGTTTTCAAGTATTTTTATTATTTAGTTAATAAAACGCTTAAAGCTTAGTAAAACGTTGAAAAAACAAGAAAAAAAATCATTGTTGTATTTGGGTATAAATCATATAATATTGAATTATTGTTTTTGTCATAATTGAGTGTATGTCAAACAAAATCATGTCTAAATAATGATTTTAGTTGGCATAAATTTTTTGTTCATTGTTAGAATATTACAATTTTTATCAAACAAGTGTTTTAATCGTAATTGTAAGGACGACCGCAGATGTCAGACGACAAGATGACCAGACCACTGGGACTTTTTGCGCACAACGCCATTGCACACAACTACACATTTAAAAAAAAACAAAAAACACAAAAAGACACTTTCTCCGCCCATTTGGTGATTTTTAACCAAATAACGAGTAAAAAACAACCAAATATTGTTATACCTCCGACCAATACAACAGGTTTCTGTACTTTTTTACCAATTATTTAGTATTTTTTTTATTTAATTATTCTGTGTTTTTTAACTAAATATTTGGTTGATTTTTCCAAACTATTTAGTTGCACATAATGAATTAAGCATATAATCTTATGAAAATGCCCCCAGGTTTTAAGTTGTCGTTAAAATATTAACGGTCTTTCAAATAAAATTTTTTAAATTTACAGAAACTTTTGAAATTCTTTTGAAGTCTAACGCAAACGTTATCACATACGAGACAATACATAGAAACGATCTTTAGCTACAAAAAACGTAAAACCACATTAAAAAATCTGGCTAAATTTTCTCCAGCCCACTAATAAAAGGATTGGAAACTGTAATTATTGGAATAAACATTTGTTTTCCCAAGAAAAAATAGCAACTTTAAAAAAAGAATTTTTAGCTAAAAATCTTTAACATTAACTGTTCGTCGTTACTTTGACAAAGAGACACAATCAGTATAAAATCAACGTGACTCTGACTCATTTTGTTTGGATTATTTGTGTGTTAAGATTTAAAAAAGTCACAGTTACGAGTATTTTACGACGCTTTTGACTAATTGTGGTAGAGTAACGACGTGTTGAAATACGACATAAGCTGGAAGACAGCTGAGGTGTGAACATTGTATGAGAGCTGTGAAAATTGATTTTATGCCAGGACTCTTTTGTGCCGACCTCAGCGCACGCAACGCTTGGGCGCATGAACGCATTTTCTCCAGGACTCTTTTGTGCCGGGACTCTTTTGTGCCAGGACTCTTTTGTGCCAGCTGCGATTTTTTTCAGGACTCTTTTGTGCCGGGACTCTTTTGAAGGTGAGCCTTTTGTGACAGGGTGGGAATTAAAAAAATTTTGCACTTTTATTCGGTTTTTTTAAACGTCATAACGCACAACTTTAATTAATCTGCTGATGTCTTTCGTACAAAAAAAAGCAAGTCATCCAGATAATTTAACCATAAAGAAATCAATTTAAAATGGATTTTTAAAATTGAAATATAAAATTTTTCAATAAAATATTTTTACAAAAAAGAAAGAAATCAATTGACTATGATTAGATTTTTAAATTGGGTCACGCAAATAATAATATAAGCAGAGTTAGAAATAAAATGAAAATTGAAAAATCTGATGGAAAGAAACCTAATCGAAGTTTTATTAATAGTAGTACTTTATGGGGACAATTATACATCGACCGCAAACATAAAAACAGAAACATTGCTTAAGAAAATTCTGAAAAGAATGCCAATGCAAAATTTCATATGTGCATCAAAGATTTTTTAAGCAAACTCGAAAACATCGGAAACTAGTCTTTCTGATAGATAGCTTCATTTTGATACAACATAAAAATTAATTTGTAAGAAAATGTTTTAATCACCACTCAAACTAATTGGGTAATTGAAAAAATTGCGTGTCAAAAGTTTTAGAATAAAGTCCAAAATAAAAATATAACTGGGCATTTTTGATGTGGTCGTTTATGGGGCAAAAACTAAAAACAAAAAGCCGAAATATGGAACAAGAACGGTGTCTAAAACAAGCTGAACAAATATCTGAAAAAGGTCTAAAAGCTCGCCGAACAAAGTGTCTAAATAAAACACCAAAATAGATAAGTAAAATCAACAAGTTGTTTTCGTCGTTGCGGTTAAGCAAGCGTTTTCTACCAAAAGAAAACCAATTAACATCGTTCTCTTATCTTTCATAGAATTTTAATATAGCAAAAAAATTGTTTTATTACCAATATGAGAATATAATAAGTTTTTTCTATCAAAATTGTATTCGTGTTATTTCGCGTTGCAAATGTCATTCGGAATTTTTATTTAGCTCTTGAACCTTAAAAAATATTGAAAAACCAATATTTACAAATCTGGATAATACAACGGTTTTCACAATTTTCAAAAATAATACAAGTTTCAGTGAAATATGAGTCGTGTGTCAAGGGAATTTCGTAAAAACAATAATCATCGTTACTCTCACACAAAGAGTCACATCAGTAATAAAATCAACGTGACTTTGACTCATTTTGTTCAAATAAATTGTGTGTTAAGATATAAGAAGAGTCACAGTTACGAGTATTTTACGACGGTTTTGACTTATTGTGTCAGAGTAACGACAAAATATTGTCATACCAGTCCGTCCGTCACGATTAAATTTGTGTCAATCGTAAAATCATAAGGTTGACCTCTCAATATCCGTAAATTATTGATACAATTAAAGTCAACGTATGGTGGATTTTTTATCCCTCGCAATTTAATTCAATTTGAGTTAAATTTAAATCTATTCAAATACATTTTATATGAATTTCAGTTAATTCCAGAATAAAAAAACAATTCATCATTAGCCATTAAAAAAACAAAATCTAAAACCATCGATCGCTGTTCTCATTCTCATTTGCTTTGATAATCATATTTGTGTTAAAAAAAAAACCAATTTCACAAGGAACACTGGGTGGCTGGAGTTTTTGCCGAATAGTATGACACTAAAATATCTAAAAGTTGCGGTTAAATACGTAAACAAAGATGTAGGTGGGGAATGTTGGAAAACTAGTTTATCCTACACATTGTTTAACACTTTTTTATATTAAACACAATTTAAACTATTTTAGGTTTTGGTTAAGGGATAAATAACAGAAATTATCAAGGTTTTTAAAGTATTTGACTTGATTTAAATTACAACTTTTATTATTTATTCCTCACCTATTAATATTAATTTATTTAAATCATACATTAAAAATAGCAAAAATTTCACATATGAATCTATTCTGAAGTTCTATGAAGGATAATAAAAAAGTTATCGTTCAATAAAATGTTTGGCCGTTGACAAAAAACTACATGTACATAGTAATGTTTACGATTTCATACATTAAGATAAACAAAAGGGACTTACTTTCTTTATAGAAATAAACAAACTTATCAAATATTTAACAAAAAGGTATATATTTAACAATAAAAGATCGGTGAATAAGATTTTCCATTCCAATAATTGTAATAGCAAACTATTGTTGCATACAAATTTGAAAAAAAACATTGGTGCGCAAAGCCCACCTGATAGTTATTTATAAATTATATTTCGAGCAAATCAATCCAGAAAATTCCGTGAGATAAATTTTTTTGCAGAGGCCGCCATTACACAGCGTTAATTTTTTTAATTATCTCAGAAAAAATTTGCTTCACTCGAAAAAATTTCCTCACACGAGGCATTTTACACTGCAGGCGCTGATATACGCAATTTAACAAATTACTTCGCGGAATTTTATGGATAAATTAAATAAATATATAATTTTTTCAATAAATAATATAAACGAGTGAAAAAGTTAACAAAATGTGTGTTCGATGTATTCCGAAGCAAAAATAATGTAACATGTACCCTTTTGCAGTAGGCAAATAATTTTCATTCGTTGACATTTGCATTTTTTGCTATTTTGCAGTGACCAAGTAACATAGACTTGGCAGTGGTATTCACAAAAATATATGACATAATAATAAAGGAAAAAAAAGCATCACTAAAAATTACTTCATAAATGATTAAAGGTGCGGTGTGGAGTCAAACTTTTTGTCTACGATTATAATAATTTTCTGTGGAAACTTTACCCCTGCCTCCAATAGCCCACAAAATTTTTTTCAACAAAATATCTCCAGTGGGTCAGGAGTTATGACCTCCCAATTTAATACCTTGATTGTTAAAATTAGTGCAGTATTTGTCAATATATTACGTTTCTCGTACAAAACACCCTCGATTTTTTCGCTAAAATACAACGAGGTGACGGCAAAAATGTTGGACAAATTTCATCAAATCACTGTCGTCGTTTGTTTTTTTTGTATATATGTGTATATATAAAAACATTAGTGTGCCCCTGTACCCAAATAAATAATTTTTACAAATTAAGGTTTCAAATTAAAGTAGAAAAAAGCCGTTTTCTTTGAGTACATAATTTTTATCTTAAATCGTTATATCCATTGAGCAATCTTTCACGTACGGAATTGTCGAAAAACGCCATTTTTTTGGGGGGGGATGTGGTCATGACTCATAAACCAGTAGAAATAAGTTTGTTAAAAAAATTTTTGTTGGCTATTGGATGCAGGGGTAAGGTTTTCACGAAAAATTATCAAAATCGAAGACAAAAAGTTTGACTACGCACCGCACCTTTAATGTCTGAACAAAAATTCCGTGCACTTGGGATAAAAGTCGAACCTTAAGCTGTTATATCTCACTAACGAATTGGAAGATTCGTACGGGACATATGTCCAAGCATAGATCAGACTTTAAGCTACCCGCAAAAATTATTAAAAAAATTTGTACAAAGTTTTCACTTTATTTCAAAAGTACTTCTTTAACAAATTTCATACTTGGTCAAACAAAAAAATATATTTGCAATAGATTCTTACTTGGGAAACAAGCTTCTTAAAATGTCAACAAACACGAAGGATAAAGCGTTTATTGATATCATAGTGAAACGTTTCCACAATTCACACTTGTCATCGTCACTCAACTAAAAATTCTATATTTTGTAAACACGACAAGAAAAAATTTCAAAACTGTATAAATCATATAAATAATTAAGGCATACTACTAAATAAATAAGGAAAACTAGGGAGTAAGTATGAATAAAATTTTGTTTTGATTTATTTTATATTAAAACTAAATATTTCTAAACGAAGTATTTAAAAAAAAACACGTACACATATTTAGCAATTAAGCATATTGCATAGAATTGGAATAAAAAGTTTTAAAGGAAAAAGTACAAAGAAAAAAACAACTGAAAAATAGATAATGTAAAATTACAATTATAGTATAAAAATGAAAATATATGTAAGAACTAGGACAGTATAAATTAAACAATTAATTTGTATAATTACTAAAACGCAAAAGCAAGACAAAAAAAACAGATTTAAAAATTTAACAAATACATTTTTTTAGCAATTTTTAATTTTTAGGCATTAAAACATTGGGCAACATAAAGATAAAAGAATAATGATAAAAAACATAAAAATGTTTGAGAAAGTTAAAACTAGACATAAAGGATACGAGATATTTAATTCTGTGGTTAGTATAACATATGCTCTTGCACTAAAAATTGCGGTAATTCAGTTCGAACGAAATAATGACTCATCTATTGAGCTGTTTTCCGCAACGCTTATGCCGTAAAATACACCCTTTCTGATTATTAAAAAATCAAATCGGCGTACCACTGCTGCTCAATACTGAAAAAGGTGGTTTTTTTACTGATAATTTTTATCGATTTGACCGATTCAATATCCAAAACATAATAATAATAAAAAATTCGTGGGCTTTATGTTTCGTTTAAAGTGTACGGTTCCAAATGATATATTTTGGACAAATTATATAAATTTTTTTAGTTATACATAACTGTTAAGTTACATAGAGACATAGGAATAAAAAACTTTTGAAGTCCTTTTACAAAGTATTACTTTCCAATTATATGTCAATGAATTTTATTAAAAACTTATTTGTTTACAACTTTAGTTTGTGGCCCTCGTATGAATTTACTCCTTTATTATTGTGTGAGGTATACAGGATTCGTGATTAATATTCATACCTGACATCGACATGGCGTGTAATCGTTCATTGAAGTGAAATTATAGAATTTCATATCATATGTACCGATTTAGAGTTGATGGGGCCAAGGGAACATGGAGCCAAAAATAGGAAACTTGGAGCCCTAAGAAGGGAAATTAGAGCCGTAAGTTAAAAACTTGGAACCAAAAATAAATTGCTTATACGTTTACCTAAGCCTACGCAAAGCCTTATTCTAAGTTCAAGCCAATTTTTTTCTTACGGGCTCTTATTGTTCGTGGATTTAAATTTTCAAAAATGCTCCAAGTTTCCTGATTGTGGCTCGAAAAAACCCCCTAACCTCGCCAGTGTAATACTGGCAAGTGACTCCGGCAACGGGCTACTATATTTCAACCACACACGCACTGCCCGTTGATTCTCTGACCCATTTTTAATGCAGTTCAAAAAAGCAGACATTACAAAATGCTTTTATTTTTAACGAATGAAAAAAAAATTTATTAACAAAACTAACAATACTGTAAAAACTTTAATTTCAAAAGTCAGCACTAAGTTTATGTTAATTTGCTGGTTTTCGAAATATTGAATGTTTTATAAAAAAATCGGTTTATAAACAATAGATTGTACGCAAAATTACACCTATAATTTTTTAACAAAAAGGTCAAAATGCTTTTTTTATTAATCTTAAATTTTTCATAAATTTGTCACGACACGAAGTCGCGTTTTCTTTAGAACTGTGCAAAAGTTAGGCAACACAGACATCCTTATGTATAATTCTAAATTACTAAAATCTGGATACAATATTAAAAATTCAGGATTATTCACTGTTAAATGTGTTATATTTACAATTTTTTAAAAAATTTCTCGCATTAATTAAATGGATATTTTTATTAGCACATCAATATCAAATCAAAAATTTATCATTATTATTGTCCGCAAAGTATGCATGTATCGTAAAACTTTGGTTGCAGTAGATTTATTTTCGTTTTTTGCAACAAGCTTTTATACAATGTATAGTTGTTATAATCTGTGTAATCTTCATCATTTGAACTGGCGAATTTCCGTAAAAAGCCTGTGATTTCAGTTCATTTTCTTTGTAAGAAGTAAATTAAGGATTACTTGTTTTATTTTTTTTTATTCATTTCATGTTTTATTTATATCATGTTCATGTTATTTTTAGTTTTCAAATTTGATTAACGAAATGAATTTCAGTTGTGGCAGAAAGCCTGTCATTCCAGTTTATTTGTTTCTGTTACAAGATCATAGATTAAGAATTATTTGTTTTATGCTTTTTGATTTATTTCATGTTTTATTTATATCATGTTCATTTTATTTTTAGTTTGCAAATGTGCCTATTTGTCCGGAAAAAATATCTTCTGCAAAATATCTTCCGAAAAAAATATCTTCTTACAGCAGTAAATTATTTAGTATTATCAAGAATATATAATACAAGAGAATGTGGGACTGTACACTAAATTTTTGACCAAAATTTTGCGGGAAAAGCCGCACTTTCAAATTCGTGTGCGACTTTTCTCGCAAAAATCCGCCATTTTCTGCAAGTTTTCCCGCGCTGCGATTTTTTACACAGTGTTAGTTTTCTCGCAGTAAGGACTGCGACTTCTTTCGCACTCTATGCTGCTTTATTCGCACTGCGATTATTTTCGCACTGCGAGTCGGGCTGCACAACAAAAAAAAAAAATTAAAACAAAGCAGAGTGAAAATTTTGTGTTTAAATGAGTAAAAGTCGTTTTTTTACCTAAAGATGTTAAAACTTTTTAGTTTTAATAAAATAAAGTAACTTTTTAACGTTTTAAAATTAAATAAAACTAGTTTCGAAGTGTTTTTCTCCATTGAAAATGACTACCAGCGTCTGTATTTTTTTTGTTGCGCAGTCAGACTCGCAGTGCGAAAATAATCGCAATGCGAATAAAGCAGCATAGAGTGCGAAAAAAGTCGCAGTCCCAACTGCGAGAAAACTATAGTCTATACAAAAATGATGCGGACTGGCGACAAAACTGGAACTTTGAAATGTTATATATCCATAACGGAGTTTAGAATATGTGCGGCACATATATGGAAGCATAGCTTAGACTCTTGGCTATCTTTTGAAAAGGTTAGAAAAAAATGTTTTTCGATGACGTCATCACTACAGCCGATGCGGTGAAAAAAACCTGGTCCCAAAAAAACAAAACTTTTTTATTAGTACGAGATAAGAAACACCGCTTGGTATGCTTTTAAAACATACATTTCTGAGTTTTTTCTGAAAGTTTGAGCGAAATCGGCTCGCTCAATTTTTTTTATGATGCGTTAAATGCGCGCGGTTTTCGCGATTTTGCGCCAATTTTGACTGCGCTAATACACTGTCGGATTTATATATTTTGTTTTGCTTCCTGCTCGAAGTGTGTACGATATTGATCATATTGTTATATATTTTACAAATATTTCAAATCAAAAAATTTCTGTTATCTATTAAGTTCCTTATTCTAATTGGCTGCTGATAACTAATAATAGTCCACGCGCATTAAAAACTTTGTAAAAAGTTCAACGAAAAATTTTGATATTTTTAGGAAATAGTTAAATTCTTTTTTATTTCATTCTTGACGTTAGATGAAATTGAAGTGGTGGCAGTCGTCAGGCGTTTGTTATTTTAACGCAATTTACTTCAATGACTGTCCTAAGCTTATTTAAAAAAAAACCTGGCAGCATCATTTATTGTTCCCAAAAGGCTTTGAATGACAAGTCAGATTGTGTTTTTTGAGTGTCTGCCAAATTCATTATTTTGATTAACAAATTGATATTAAAAACATAAACAAAAAAAGCCTTTCGCAAAAAGGTTCTGCAAAGTTGATAGCAATTCTAAAATTTTGAATCTTTTCTAAAACTTTTAAAATAGAAGCAATAAAGAAGTTGCATGGCATTAAATCTCCCGAAGTGTTTTTGTGTCACCCAAGAAATGTTTATAATTTTAAATTTGACAAAAAACTAATAAAACACTGTTTTTACATATTGGAGTGGAGGTTTTCTGCTTCTTTTCGGTTCTGAAACATTTGATTGATTTGATTTTTCATCAGGGATTTTTGTTAAAGAACGACTGGGCTAAAATGGTTCTGAAATAAATTGTTTTGGGATGATGAAATAATTTTTTAATAAAACTATAAAGTTAAAATTATAAAATTGCCAATTTCAGGGCAATTTTAAAGATTTACCCTTCATAAAGTAGCAATAATATTGTTTTCATGGTGTAAACAATATAAATACACAATCAACAACATACATGATATTTAATATTAAATACTTTTGTATTTACTTGGAGTCCTGTAAGCACTAAACCCTATTATTATGATAAACAATAATTAGTATAAAACAAGAAATAACTAAATTGTTCATAGATAACAAATAAAAATAAATCCATTGTTTTTAATACTAAAGCTAGAAATGTTGTAAATTTTACTAAAATGTTTTCAGAAACATGTGAATAATTTGTTTTTGTTGTTTTTATCAAATATATTTTTCTTTAATAAAGTGCTATTTTTAGGTTTGATTAAATCCTTTAGACTCCTAAAATGGTTTGTTAAAGTGTTTTAGCCACAGTCAAAATTTAAAAGTCGATTTCAATGTTGAATTGATGCAATACCATGTAGAATCTATGTGTTGATATTGATAAACACAGGTAATACGACCATACATGCAATTTAACGATAAACTATTTTAAAATTATTCATTTTAGCCAAGCACTTCATTCCTTACATGTTTACTGCAAATAAAAAATAGTAAACTACACACACACACACACACACACACACACACACACACACACACACACACACACACACACACACACACACACACACACACACACACACACACACACACACACACACACACACACACACACACACACACACACACACACACACACACACACACACACACACACACACACACACACACACACACACACACACACACACGCACACACAACGCTTTATTTTTTCTGCACAAACAAGTTTATCTAATATATAAATATATCCCTTTTCAAGCGATTAAAAAGAAACGTACTCCTGCAGGAATTTCGTCTTTATCTTTTGATTCTACATGAGGTTGCTTGGAGTCAGACACACGGATGCCCCGTATCCTTAATAAATTTTATTAGCTGTTTAAGAAGTTGAGAGCAAATTATATGAAAATACCATTTCAATAATACAACAAAAAGAATTATTTTTTACCGATTAAGTTTGTGGCATCACGTCTTGACGTGGAGTGTGGCCTGTGAGTTCACCATCACCAATTACATATGGGTTCTTTCCAAATCTTATTTCTTCGTGAAAATGTTCCAGCATTTCGTCTTCTGGCTTGCTATTTCCGACTTTTGTTACTATTACGTGGGAGACTGGAATTGATTTCAGCTTGAATAAACATAATTTTTAAAAAATTATTAAAAACGCTTTCATATATGAAATAGAAAACAAAACAAAAATGTTGTCAATAGTGCATGTTTATCTTGCTAATCTATTGATAATGTTCCCACTTGCAAATTATATTATCCTCTGGACAATTCGCCGGAATCCCCACGACGCTACCAGAGAGCCAAGTCCAAAAAAAGAATATAAACAAATACTGCGTAATAAATCGAAGTCTGATTGGCTGATATAAGTGACACCAGAATTTATCCACATTCTCTAATTATGTGGATGGCTATTTATGTCCTGCCCTGCACGTGGTCGGAATGCTGAATAAAGCAAACCAACATCTATCAATGCATCGTTTTCAGATCAGGACCATTTCAAAACCAACTATCGGTTAGCCCTTTTTTCGCGTTTAGTTTTCTGGGGCCAATTTGCCTGTAATTGTAAGTTATTAAACCCATGTTTTTCTTTTGTATATTTATTTAAAAAGCATATTGATAAAATTGTGTTCAGAATTTAATAAAATACAAATATGTAAATTACGTAAATTCCATACAGTTATGTATGGACCTACCTAGCATAACAAAATTTTGGGTGCGCGGTCCCGCCACGAAATCATAATTCGCTATAAAATAAGTAATTTTACCCAATTTTCTTAAAAAACAAAGATTTAATAACATAATTAAAAACAATTTCGAGTATTTTGGTTGACTTTTACTCATTATTTAAGGCAATTTTTTGCGTAACTAAGATTTTTCATATGTAAATTTTTTGGGTTACTTAGAAAAAGAAATCATTTTGCAATACTTTAATTAAAAACAAAAAAGCCGCCAAAATTTTTCAAATATATGTTTTCTTATTTGTAGTATTTCCAGTTTAATATATATTACAAATAAATACATTTAAATTGAGCAGAACTCTGTATCGTGGTGGGACCGCCCTCCCAATTTTGGTTATGCTAGGTAGGTCCATACGTAATTTTAAATTAATAAAATAAGGCGGAATTATATGCGTTTATTAATTTACAACTAGTTCAAGTCTTGCCTTGCAACCGGCGGCGGGATAAATTATTTTGTAACATTTTTTAAATTAACACTTACCATTTTACCGCGATTGCACAAATGTCAAATCAAAAAAACATCGCTACCAATCGATTCCCCCTTATAAGTTTTATCTATGTTTTAAATTTCAAGTCATTTAGATTTTTCGACCGTGTTATAATTGTTTTAAATAAAATTTGCATATACGTCATAATCGACCGCACAATTTGTAAGATCACAAAATCGTGATTATCAATCAATTCTGCGTTGTTAGTTGTATATATGTTCGAAATTTAAACTTATATGGAGTTGACTCAGCCGAGTTAGATTTGTTTTTTAAAAAATTTGCATATGCGTCATGATCGACCGCAGAATTTGTCAGATCACAAAATCGTGATTATCAATCAATTCTGCGTTGTCAGTTGTATATGTTTAAAATTTCAACTTATAGAGAGTTGATTCGGCCAAGTTATAATTGTTTTTAAAAAAATTGCACATACTTTTGCAATGTGAATATATAGTGTTTGTAGTGCTGTGTATGTAGAGTGTTGTTTTTTGATACCCTGTTGATGTGTTGTGTTTGGTATGTTGCTTTTGATGTATGGGAGTATTTTTTTGCAAATTTTTGCGAGTGCGGATATGAGTGAGAGGGGCCTGAATGATTCACTGTTGTTGATGTTTCTGTTTGGTTTTGGAATTGGAATGTAGTTGGAGAGTTTCCAACTGTGTTGTATTGTGTTTATCTTTATTATGTTAGTGTGTTATGTTATCGCGTTAGTGTAGAGTTGTGTAAGGTATTTTAGTGCTTTGTTGCGGAGATGTTTGAGGTGGTGTATGTTTGTGTTGTCAAGGCCAACTGGGTTGTTTGTTTTGCTGTGTTGTACTACTGTGATTGTTTGCTTTACTGTTAGCGTTTCTGAAAACGATGCATTGATAGATAATGTTTTGCTTCGTTCTCCATTCCCACCACGTGCAGACCCATCTCACTAATATCTGCACTCGCAAAAACTTGCGAAAAACTAATACTCCCATACATACCAAACACAACACATCAACACGGTTTCAAAAAAACAACACTCTATATACACAGCACTACAAACACTCTATACTTACATAGCAGCAGGTTTTATCAAACCAAAACCACCACACAGTAAAGTCGTCATAGCGCTGGATATGTCCAAGGCTTTCGACACTGCCAATCACCACACACTCTTACAAAAACTCAGGTACCAACAACAATCACAAAATTCATAAACAACTTCATCAAAGGCCGCAAAGCATACAACACATAAAACAATCACAAATCAAAACAAAAACTCATAGAAACAGGAGTCCCACAAGACTCCTGTCTATCACCCACGCTATTCAACATCTACACCGCAAACATTCCAGCGCCACTACCAAATATACACATTATAACATATGCAGACGACATCACAATATACGCATCACACCCAAACCACCACATAGCACAACAAGAAATACAACCATAGTTACATGGACAGACAACAACCAACTCACACTAAATGCAAGCATACTACATCCACACTATTCACACCAGACCCTGCAACAGCATACAACTATCACTACAAATAAACAACACAACACTCATCACAACCAAAAACCAAAAACTTGGGGTTTTTTTTACCCCAAGCTCATATTTAACACACACATCGCAAATACGCACAGTAAAGCACGCAAAACACTCAAAATCATAAACGCACTCACAGCAACATGTGGTAAACCAAAAGAGAGGTAAACCAAAAGAAACACTAACACACACATACAAGGCAATCCCTCAACCAATAATCAAGCACGCCAGCACAGTTTGGGGCAACACAACATCAAGCACACAAATCAACAAACTACTAACAATACAAAAGACTGCTCTCAGGTTCGCAACAGGGGACACCACAAAATCAATCCCACACAATACACATCACCAAACTGCCCGCTATGCAAACCACAAACACACACAACACAACATGTTTTTCACATACACACACATTAACACCACCTTGGGATCTTTGGCCATGGGCGAACCCCGCAGCAGTTGCTGATTTCCTCCGAGAGTGAGAAGAGAGGGTGAACAAGGCGAGGAGCGTGTTGGACGAACAAGACCAGGGTTGAATAAAATTCTGGCCGATGGCAAAAGACAACAGACAACAACCGAGAACGCCTACGTAATTGAATGCACATCTATTATTTAAGCTTCAGCGCACTTTGACTGCCAATTATTAAAGTGAGTTAATAAATAAAGGGCAAAGGCATCATTCAATCTCACTTATCTATTTATAAATAGACGTAATGTCTGTCTGTGTGTGTGTGTTCCTAACTCCTCCTCAACCACCTAATGGATTTAATGGAATGAGGTATCATTGAGAAGCTCATACCCCTGGAAAAATCGTAAGAGGGTTTAAATTTTGAAAAATTTTACATGGACACCTTTGGACTGGACAACGCATTTTCACCAAAGAGGGAACCATATGGAATTTAGAGGTTGAAAAATTTTTGTTTTGAATTGACTCAAACTTATTGATAAGAGTAATTATTCAATGAAAAGCCAGAATATCACGTTTTTTTTTGAAAAGATGAACAATGACATATTTTGCTGGACGTTTTTTTTTCACTAAAGAGAGGAATGACATTCCTTTTCAACCACAAAAAGGATTGGGATAAATAAAATATCATTGCAAAGCTTACAATTCGAGGGATATCATAAACGGGTTGAAATTCGGAAAATATTTGCATGGACATCTTTAAGATGGACAACGTATTTTCACCAGTGGGGGACCATTATGGATTTTGGAGGTTGAAAAATTCTTGTCTTTGAATTGGCTCAAACTGATTGGTAAGAGTAATTAATTAATGGAAAGTCAGAATATCACCTGTTTTTTTTTTAATTTAAACAAGGACATGCTTATGCTGGACAACATTTTTTTATTAAAGGGACGAATGACATTCCTCCACAACCAAAAAAGGATTGGGATAAAAAAAATGTAATTGCAAAGCTTACAATTTGAGAATTATCATAAAGAGCTTGAAATTCGGAAAAATGTGGCATGGACATCTTTAGATCTGATACCGTATTTTTACAAAAGGGGGGACCTTATGGACTTTGGAAGTTGAAAAATTTTTGAAAAATTATTTTTAGTTTGCAAATGTGCCTATTTGTCCTGAAAAAATATCTTCTGCAAAATATCTTCCGAAAAAAATATCTTCTTACAGCAGTAAATTATTCAGTATTATCAAGAATATATAATACAAGAGAAGGTGGGACTGTACACTAAATTTTTGACCAAAATTTTGCGGGAAAAGCCGCACTTTCAAATTCGTGTGCGACTTTTCTCGCAAAAATCCGCCATTTTCTGCAAGTTTTCCCACGCTGCGATTTTTTACACAGTGTTAGTTTTCTCGCAGTAAGGACTGCGACTTCTTTCGCACTCTATGCTGCTTTATTCGCACTGCGATTATTTTCGCACTGCAAGTCGGGCTGCACAACAAAAAAAATTAAAACAAAGCAGAGTGAAAATTTTGTGTTTAAATGAGTAAAAGTCGTTTTTTTTACCTAAAGATGTTAAAACTTTTTAGTTTTAATAAAATAAAGTAACTTTTTAACGTTTTAAAATTAAATAAAACAAGTTTCGAAGTGTTTTACTCCATTGAAAATGACTACCAGCGTCTGTATTTTTTTTTGTTGCGCAGTCAGACTCGCAGTGCGAAAATAATCGCAATGCGAATAAAGCAGCATAGAGTGCGAAAAAAGTCGCAGTCCCAACTGCGAGAAAACTATAGTCTATACAAAAATGATGCGGACTGGCGACAAAACTGGAACTTTGAAATGTTATATATCCATAACGGAGTTTAGAATATGTGCGGCACATATATGGAAGCATAGCTTAGACTCTTGGCTATCTTTTGAAAAGGTTAGAAAAAAATGTTTTTCGATGACGTCATCACTACAGCCGATGCGGTGAAAAAAACCTGGTCCCAAAAAAACAAAACTTTTTTATTAGTACGAGATAAGAAACACCGCTTGGTATGCTTTTAAAACATACATTTCTGAGTTTTTTCTGAAAGTTTGAGCGAAATCGGCTCGCTCAATTTTTTTTATGATGCGTTAAATGCGCGCGGTTTTCGCGATTTTGCGCCAATTTTGACTGCGCTAATACACTGTCGGATTTATATATTTTGTTTTGCTTCCTGCTCGAAGTGTGTACGATATTGATCATATTGTTATATATTTTACAAATATTTCAAATCAAAAAATTTCTGTTATCTATTAAGTTCCTTATTCTAATTGGCTGCTGATAACTAATAATAGTCCACGCGCATTCTACGATATTGATCATATTGTTATATATTAAATGTCCGCCAATTTTTTTCTCGTTCCTACACAA
>JASAMX010017793.1:0-11276 GCA_030248175.1 Microlaimidae sp. YZB2_3 | reverse complement strand
TTTTGGGTGTCACATTTTTTATCATATATTTTTGATTATACAATATAATTCACATTAAAATTGCAGATAATTTATTGTTAAATATATATTAGCACCAACGTTTCTTTACGATTAGAACACTTGCTAGAAAAAAAATACGAAAAAAAAACAAATTTTTTATGAAGTTTTGGTTAAAATTTTTGAATGATGCTAAACTTTGATTGGCCCAACTTCTAAAAAATTAATTGCTCAATTTAAGCATTAATTACATCAAAATTAATTTTTGGGAAGTATAATATTGATTG
Source organism: Microlaimidae sp. YZB2_3 (assembly GCA_030248175.1). Classification (NCBI taxonomy): domain Eukaryota; kingdom Metazoa; phylum Nematoda; class Chromadorea; order Desmodorida; family Microlaimidae; species Microlaimidae sp. YZB2_3. The sequence goes on along the minus strand of JASAMX010017793.1, from coordinate 10,992 downwards.
ATAAAAGGTTTTAAAAGTATTCATTAAATAACTTTTTACCTAATTTAATGTTTTGGTAACTTTTTTACTCAGTTCTAAGTTTTTTTAAATTTTTTATTGCAATATTTTTTAAACAAATTCACACGAAAATAATAAAATTCTTAAAGCGTTTTAAAAATAAAGCAATTGATGCACGATCAAAAACATATTTTCTACAAAAAAAAGTTAAGGCATTAACATAAAGACTGGCCCGAGCGGTCAACCAAACTGATTTCATCCAAACCAATAAATGCATTTGCTCGCAAATCATCTGCTTGAAAAATTAGCTAAAACAATTAGTTACATTTGTGCTTCTAAAATAAGTTTAAAGAAAATAATACCATTAAAATAAAATATCTTTAAATTAGCAAAAATATATTTTTGTATCAAATTAGTTAAGTATGTTAAAGTCTTTATAAATGCAATTTGGGTTTATTGTGTTTGGGCTATCTAGAATCACTAATTCATACTGAAAGAGTGTGATTTACACCTAAGGTCAAGGTGATTTATGAAATATAGGAATACGAAGTCGAATGAAGAACTTAAAACTGACTTTTTTTAAAATTATATAAGCCTAAACAAAAACATAAATCTAAATCCAAGCCAACTTGTTATTTAAAATTATTCCAAATATACGGTTCTAAGTATCCATACAATTATCCTGTGATTATTTATCACGTTAAAATTTTAAAGACCCTCAAAATGTTATGTAGCATTCGTGATCACATCATATATGTTTTGGTCTGTGAGAATAGTTGCGGGAGCAGCTGTTTTAGCCAATTAAGGCTTGGAAAAAAATGATCTCCAATGAATGAGAGATCTCCGTTTTTTTCTAAACGCTAATTGGGCAAAAGTGATTCTATAACGTCATAACTCTGTAAAAATATTTAACACTGAACAACTTCCGTTTAAATGGGAGGCTTTTGACCATTGTGATGTTTTAAAACATTAGTACTTACACTATTGTGTTATGAGTTGGCTTCTCTGTACTTAAAACATAATTGTTTACGTCGAGTTATAAAAACCTTAAATTTTGGTTTATAACAAGCGATATTCGAGTTAGCATTTAGCTCCTGAAAATGAAATCATTAAAAACCGGAGCGCGGACTTTCCGGCGCCGTAAAAAACGTAGAGTAACAATAGAGGTAACCATATAGTTACCATGATTTTTTCTTAGCGTTCCTTAGTTGCAAGTCATTCTATAAAGGATAGCTATACGGAAATTAAAACTTAGAGGAATATCTTGAAAAATGTTTTGTATTTTAGGCAACTTGCACTGGAACTCGGTTTATACATGAAGTATACAATATACATAAGTGTCACCATAATGGATAATTACCGTATCTCCTACTTATCTTTCGTAGTATGCAGATCAAGGGATCGAAAGCGCGCGAAATTTCGATCGCTTGATCTGCATACTACGAAAGATAAGTAGGAGATACGATAATTATCCATTATGGTGACGCTTATGTATATTGCATACTTCATGTATAAACCGAGTTCCAGTGTAAGGTGCCTATAATATTAGTAAAAAGATTTGGGATAAAAACTGACACAAAAATACCCAAAAATATCGTAGGAGAAATAATTTTTCAACAAAAACATATGAAAGAGTGAACTAAAATTTAAAAACTAAAGCACTATAAAATAAACTAAACAATAATTAAAAAATCCATTATTAAAACATAAATCTTTTTCAATTTAGTTCCTTTATTTTACGTTAAAAAGTATCACTGCGTGTAAGCAATATTTTCTTTCACTCAACGTTTCGATTTTTTAACGGTACAATAAAGCAATTAAATTAGGATGAAATGTACATTTTATTGATGCATTCACGAATTATTGTTGACTTTATTTTAGTGTGATTTAATTTTTATGTTGTAGTTTACCCTTACATGTATTTTTGTTAAGCATGTTTTTTCTAAAAAATTATTGGGTATTTTTGGTGTCTGTCCATTTTTATCCCGTCTCCCTGTACTGATATCATATACAAAATCTGCTTTGAGACCTTTTTCTACAGTTGAATTACCACCGTAATTTTTGGCAGCGTCGTAATTATGAGGTTTTTTATGATTGCATATTTAAGCCTTTAACAACTTTTTTTAAAATTTGGGGTTAAATGTTGACGTGTTAGCCGTTTATAAAAAATGATCGTATAAAAAGATTTTTGAGACTATACCTTTTCATAAGATCCTGCAAGAAGTTGTTTAATCTCTTCTGTCCATTTTCTAGAGTTTCTGTTTACGAAAGGGGCTCTAAAAACAGTTTTTATATAGTTTTTAAATTTTGGCTAATAAAAATAGCATCTTTGATTTTAGCAGTGTTAAACATTAAAATTTTTTATATTGTTTTAAAATAACGTTGTTTTTTGGTGAATCCGGTAAAGTTGCTCTTTTGCCAACCTAAACAATCATAATTTAGACTGGAAAAAGATTATATCAAAAGAAATGTTTTGTTTTTTTTTGAAAAATTAAAAAAACAACATAGGCTCTGGTGAAACAATTTATATCGTCAAACCAAAGCTGGATTTATAAGAAAGTTTATTTTTTAGAACTACGATTCAGACAACTTTTGTAAAGTTAAAATATTTTCGCCATTACAATTTTTTATAACCCTTCTAGGTTATATTCTAAGACAAAAAGCGGAAAAATATAAATGAAACACATAAAAGTTTTTTTTAATTAGAAAGGTTTTTTTTCATCAAAAACGTTTTTTTAATCAAAAAGGTTTTTTTAAATCAAAAAGGTTTTGTTAAATCAAAAAGTTTTTTTTAATCAAAAAGGGTTTTTTTTAATTAAAAAGGTTTTTTTTAATTTAAAAACTAACCTAAAAATACTTTCCGCCGGTCTTCCGGGTCTTTTTGCAAAAACTTCGAACATCGATTCTGCACTCGCCTAAAACCACAAAGTTTTTTAATTATAAAATTGCTTAAAATTTAGCAAGAAAATAAAATTACATATGTTTTTTACAGATAATTATTATTAATTAAAAATGCAATGGAGTTGAGTTTAGGATCATTAAAAATAAAACAAAATTTTTATAATAGTTTTTTAATCCTTATTGAAAATAACCACTTTACCTTTTTTACAGTTAAAGGAGCAATGTCACAAAAAAAAAGTTTTTTAATACTGAACGGATCCGACTGAGGCTTAGGTCCTAAGGAATTTATATTCCAAATTTGAAGCATATCGGTTCGATATTAAAGGAGTTATCCAGTTAAGGCGTTATAGCACAAAATGCACAACACACCAATACCAAACATCAAAAACCACGCACTTTAACACAGTAACGGACGGAGTATCCGGTAAAACCACGAGGTGTACTTTATTAAATACCAATTACCGTAATATAATGCAGGAATAGTGTATGATGAAAATGAAAATCGTGTGGTAAAGTTCGTATTCAGTTATACTAGGAAATAAGTGATAATTTATAAGTGATAATGATAAGTGATAATGAGTGCTAAGTGATAAGTAATAATGATAGGTGATAATGATAGTGCTTATGATAAGTGATAAGTAATAATCATAAGTTATAATCAGTGATAATTGATAATGATAGTGATAAGTGATAATGATAGTGATAATCATAAGCGATAATAAGTGATAAGTGATAATGAGTATAAGTGATAACGATAAGTGATAATAATAGTTATAGTTATAGGTGATAATGAGACAAGTGATAAGTGTTAATAATAAATGATAATAAGATTTATTGTTATTTTTATTTATTTTGTCAAACGACAGGAACATACAGAAGCCAGTAAATAACCGCACTGAAATTGCATGCACCCAAGTTATAAGTTATAAGTAATAGTGATAGTGAAAGTGATAAATAATAGGTGATATTGATTAGATTATCATTATCACTTTATCACTATCATTATGACTTATCACTATTAATGTCACTATCATTATCACTCATTATCACTTATGATTATCACTTATCTATTATATCATTATCATACATCATTATCACTTATCGTTATCACTTATCACCCATTATCACTTATCACCTATTATCACTTATGATGATCATTATCATTATCACTTATCAGTCATTATCAGTTATGATTATCACTTATCTCATTATAATCCATCATTAATACTGATCACTTATCGTTATCAATTATCACTCATTATCACTTATGATTATCACTTATCACATATCTCATTATCATCCGTCATTATCACTTATTGTTATCACTTATCACCCATTATCACTTATCACCTATTATCACTTATGATGATCATTATCATTATCACTTGTCAGTCATTATCACTTATGATTATCACTTATCATCTATCTCATTATAATCCATCATTATTACTGATCACTTATCGTTATCACTTATCACTCATTGTCACTTATGATTATCACTATCATTATCACTTATCACTATCATTATCAATTATCACTCATTATAACTTATGATTATTACTTATCATAAGAACTATCATTATTACTTATCGCTTAGTACTCATTATTACTTATCATTATCACTATCATTATCACTTACAAATTATCACTTATGTTCTAGTATAACTCAATACGAACTTTACCACACGATTTTCGTTTTCGTCATACACTATTCCTGCACTATATTACGGTAATTGGTATTACATAAAGTAAACCTCATGGTTTTACTGGATTTTCCGTCCGGTACTGTGTTAAAGTGCGTGGTTTTTGGTATTTGGTATTGGTGTGTTGTGCATTTTGTGCTATAACGCCCTAACCGGATAACTCTTTTAATATAGAAACGATATGCTTCAAATTTGGCTTCAAAAATCCTTAGGACCTAAGCTACAACATTTCCAAATTTCAGCCGGATCCGTTTAGTATTAAAAACCTTTTTTATTTGTGATAGCGATCCTTTAAAGATTTGACGTGTCTATGCGTTAAAAATAACATTCAAAGCAAGAAAACAGTGATTTTAAAAATCTAGGAATGTTCTTAAAAAAATTTTATACACAAATTAAGAATCAGTGACATAGTAAATTTTAATATAAAAGAACAATAAAAACTTAACAAAAACGCTGAATATTGATAATTAAATTCTGAATTTTAAATTTTGATCAAACTTCGCAGAAAAATGGCTATGGTAGCCAAAAACACAAGTTTGAAATTTGTTTTAATTTAAACCAGGAATTTTTAATAATAAGTGTTTATTTTAAATGAGTTTTGCACTAGCTTCGATACTCTCATAATATATATATATATATATATATATATATATATATATATATATATATAATTTAAAAAAAAACAAGCCTAAAGATAACACGAAATAATTCTTGCCTTGTAGTATGAAAACTTTAGCATTCTACTTTGAGTCAGACGAAATGGTGGTGTTTCCAGTTGAACTCGAGTAGCTGGCCCCCTCACGTAACCAAAACTTCCTTCTAGAAGATTAATTTTTATATGTTTGTTTATATGTTTGTAATTTTATATAAAGTAACTATAGATAAAAATTTAAAGTGCATCAATAAAATTTGTGTTTTTGACGTTACATATCTGCATATTAAATAAAATATTAACGTTTAGCGTATATTAACGTGTATCCGCGTTTAGTTTTTTTTTGCATTATTTAAAAAAATGTATAATAACATTTTTTAGTTCAAAAATTTAATAAACCTGCAATATATTGCTTTTTAATACAACATCAATACTATTAAGTTATTATAAAATTTATATTTATATTATAAAATTTTTATACTAAAATAGGTTTAGTCTTTTTTTATACAAAATAGGTGTTCAATGTTTAAAAAATTATCATGAATGGTGAAATGGGTACGGGGCCTTTAGAGCCGCAAGTAAGAAACTTGAAGTCTTCGGAAATTTTTGGGAACTTGAAGCCTTCGGTGAAAAAGGTTACCAATCGTTAGAATCTTGTATTGAATTGACAAAAAGTTTAGTACCACAGTTAAAAAATTTCCATTTCTGTTTCGCAGTAATTGACTTTGTTTTTAAAATGTTTTTAATCATTTGCTTGTAAAATTGTTACTTTTGCATTGTAGCAATATCATATTTAAAAAATATGGCGTTTGGACCCAGAGCTATAGCATATTACACTACACGTTGATAAAATTAATTTTTTTTTACTCTGAATAAGACAATTTAGGAAAATTTAAAAGCTCTCCTGAAAGTTAGCGGATAAATTTTAGAATTGGTTGATGAACTGTTTGAATATTTTATTAACCCTTTGGGATTTTCCCCACTGCAAATCCGCAGAACACCTTTCTCGTCAGTGCTGCAGTGTGTTAAATTCCACGTTCGACCGACCGGGGACGCGAAGTTTAACACAGTGTAGCACTGGCGCAAAACACCTTGGATTTCCAGCGGTTTTTACACGAAAAAATTCGAAAGGGTTATACCCGGGTTAAATGGACGAAAAGAAGCGTCTCCTCGTATGCCAGTCAGTGGGTTTCCAATCGGTCTTCCGCTAACCTGCCATCCGGTGTTTTGAATGTATGTGAGGCAGTCACCTAAGCACATGAAAAACTTCAATTTTAAGAATTAAAACTAAAGTTAATGTCTTCTCTGCTGAAATTAAGGGCGTAACCACTCTCCACCGGGAAGAAATAAACAATAAACGCGTGAGCGATAAAAATAAAAAAAAAGTTTTCAGCGTTTATGTAACCAATTATTATTTATTTGCGTCATGTGTTTCTCTGCACGTGATATTTTCTCAAAGAACGAGTGGTTACTTTACCACTCTTCTTTTTTCACCCTGATAGAATTTATCTTTAGTAAATTAACTAAACTAAATTTATGAATAATGAAAGAGTTATGCTATAGATTATTTTGTCAAAACTTTTTTGTAAATTAAATTTTTTCGAAACTTATTTAAAACGCTTGAAATAGTCTTAAAAATGCAAATACATAAAACAGCTTTAAATATATTTTAAGCTTAAATAAGTTTAAAGTACCTTATTTAAGGGGCAGAGTTCCGGAGCTCTTTAGGCTTTAAATGGACAGAGCTCCGGAGCATGATTTTGGAGGGTAGGAACATTACTAATGGAAACCAAACGCTAATACTAATGAAAACTAATGCAAAGTTAGAATTTTGAGGACCCTCAAATAGCGGGGACTATTCGTGATTTGTGGCTATATGTTATGTTCCTTTAGAATAAAAGTGGGAAGACCCAAAAATTTGAGCTATCTTTACGTTCAAAATATAGTAATTTTTGCAATCATTGGAGATCAATTTAAAAAATTTTTTATTATCATTCATACAATGATTTATATAAAAATCCTATTAAGTTGGTTTCTGCAAATTTAAGGCCCGTTTACACTTACGCACAATGCACAATGCACGATGCACAATGCCTTATAGTACCTGTTCACACTTACGCACAATGCATAATGCATAAAAACGAATTTTCAGCCAAAACTATTGTTAAATACGGTTTAAAATGCTTGTTTCTCTTATTAAAAAACCAAACCTAACAAAAAATAGCGTTGCTGTAAATCCAAGTTGACAAAAAACTCAAATTGACCGATTTTGGGATAAACAATTCTGAATATTAGTCAAGAAAGGTAAAAAAATCCAAAATATAGTTCTAAAATCACTCTTATTGATTTATTTTGGCATAGAATTACGTTATATATTTTTTAAACACAAAAATATGTTTTAAATTTTATGTATAATGAAATGTGAAGTCGTTTGTTTAAGAATATTTATTATTTGATTCGTTTTTTAAGTAGAAGTGTTCTCAACGTACATACTTTGCGAAAAAAAGTACGTACAAATTTCCAAAGCGCGCTGCTACTGTGGCGGATAGCGTTGAGCAGCGTAGGTCAATTAAACTTACAAATATCATTAATTCTTTTCATCGCCACTACACCGCTTCCAATCATAAGTTCCATTTTTCAATTTAAAAATCGAACTTATGATTGGAAGCGGGGTGTAGTGGTGCTTAAAGCATGAATTAATATATTAATTTTAAATTGACCTACGCTGCTCAACGCTATCCGCCGTGGCAGCGCGCTTTGGAAATTTGTACGTACCAAAAATTATGTACGTTCAACACTTTCAAAAAAAAACAAATAGAATAATAAATATTCTTAAACGAACGACTTAGGCTAAACATAAAATTATTTTTGTGTTTAAAAAATATATAACGTAATTCTATGCCCAAAATAAATCAATAAGAGTTAGAACTTATATTATTTTGGATTTTTTTCTTCTTGACTAATATTAAATTGTTATCCAAAATAATTCAGATTGAGATTTTTGTCAACTTGGATTTACAGGCAACACTATTTTTGTTCCACTTTAGTTTTTTTGGTGAGAAACAAGCATTTTTGATTAGTTATTTAACAATAGTTTCGCTGAAAATTTTATGCATACCGTAAGTGTGGAAGATATTATAAGGCATATTGCGTGGTGCATTTGGTATAAGTATTCAACGGGCCTTAAATTAGGACACAACTTAATAGATTTTTTTATATAAATAATTATGAATGATAATAAAAAATTTTTTAAATTGGTATCCCAATAATACAAAAATTATATATTTAAATACAAGTAGCTAGAATTTTTGGGTTATTTTCCACTTTCTACTAAAGGAACATGACGTATAAGGCCACAAATCACGAAATGGTATCTTTGAGGGTCCTCAAAATTCTAACTTGCATTATTTCATTGACTGTAGCGTTTAGTTTCCATAGTAATGTTCCTACCCCTCCAAAATCATGCTCCGGAGCTCTGTCCATTAAGCCTAAAGTTTAATAAGGTACTTTAAACTTATTTAAGCTTAAAATATATTTAAAGCTGTTATGTATTACTAAGACTATTTCAACGTTTTAAATAAGTTTCAAAAAAAATTAATTTACAAAGTTTTTAACAAATATACATAACTCTTTCATTATTCATAAATTTCATTTTTAGTTAATTTCTGAATTGAGTATTCTGGGGTGAAAAAAGAAGAGTGGTAAAGTAACCACTTCCGTTCTTTTTGAGAAAAAATATCAGCGTGCAGAATGCACAACGCAAATAAAATAATTGGTTACATAAACGCTGAAAACTTTTTTTATTTTATCGCTCACGCGTTTATTGTTTCGTGGAGGCTTAGGGAGAAACTTAGTTTTAATTCTTGAATTGAAGTTTTTCATGTGCTAATAATGCCTCCATACATTCAAAAAAATAGCGGAAGACGAATTGGAAACCCACTCACTGACAATACACTTCTTTTCCGTCCATTTAACCCGGGTATAACCCTTTCAAATTTTTTCGTGTCGGAGCACTGGAGTCCGAGGTGTTTTGCGCCAGTGCTACACTGTTCCGACCCCGCGTCTCCCCGGTCGGTCGAACGTGGAATTTGACTCCGCAGCACTGACGAGAAGGTGTTCTGCGTACAAAATCGCCAAAAGGGTTAATAAATATTCAAACAGTTTCATCAACCAATTCTAAAATTTATCCGCTAACCAGGAGAGCTTTGAGCCCTAAATTGTCTTATTCAGAGTAAAAAAAAAAAATAATTTACAGTATAAGTATAATATGCTATAGCCTCAGATTCCTATTTTTTTAAATATGATATTGCTACAATGCAGACAATTTTTACAAGCAAATGATTAGAAAACATTTTAAAAACGAAGTCGATTACTGCGAAACAGGAAATGGAAGTTTAACTGTGAGACTAAACTTTTTGTGCAATTCGAATACAAGATTCTAACAATTGGTAACCTTTTTCACCGAAGGCTTCAAGTTAAAAATTTCCGAAATTTCTTCCTTGCCGGTCCTAAAGGCCCCACCCCATTTTCACCATTCATGATAATTTAAACATTGAACACCTCTTTTGTTCTGAAAACTACAATTTGGCCTGCGGAGATTTTATAATATAAATATAAATTTTATAATACGTATTGATGTATTAAAAAGCAATACTGCAGGTTTATTAAATTTTGAACTAAAATCTTATTATACATTTTTAAATAATGCAAAAAAAACGCGGACTTCATATACGCTGAAGTGTGGTGTTTTTATTTTAATATGCAGATATGTAGTTACCAAAATTCAAATTTGATGCACTTAAATTTTTTATATAGTTACTTTATATTTTGAACATATAAACAAACATATAAAAATTAATCTTCCTCGAAGGAAGTTCTCATAAAGACAGTTGTGAGTTGAATGAAACAGCCACTCATTGATACCGAAGTAGAATGTAGAACTTCATACTACAAGGCAAGAATTGCGTGTTATCTTTAGGCTTGTTTTTTTTCAATTATATATATATATATATATATATATATATATATATATATATATATATTATGAGAAATTATCAAAAGCTAACGCGAAACTCATTTAAAATAAAAACACTTATTAAAAAATTCCTGGTTTGAATTGAAACAAAATTTCAAACTTCCTGTTTTTTGGCTACCATAGCCATTTTTCTGCGAAGTTTGATGAACGGTTAAGAAAATTTAATTATATTCAGCGTTTTTTGTTAGTTTTTTATTGTTCTTTTATATTAAAATTATATGCATTGTTTTTAAACATTAGATTTTTTAAAATAATATTACTTACTAAATGTTATTTTAACGCGATGAGAAAACACGTCAAATCTTAAAGGATCGCTCACAAATAAAAAAGGTTTTTAATATTAAACAAATCCAGCTGAACTGAAATGGTGGTTTGAAATTCCTAAGATTTTTGGAAGCGATTGTTGAAGCATTGTGAGGTTTATTTATTTGAAGAGTTATCCAGCTCGTATGACGAATCCACAGCAACGCAAATACAAATACCAACCAGCTAAAGAATTAGCAGTACAAACGGAAGACTGCAATCGAAGCATGGTTTTATTATGTGATTACAATTACCATTAACGATGCAAGTGCAGAATGGTGTGAAAACAAAAAATGGTAAAAGTTCATTTAGTTACTAAAACATCAGTGATGGTTAAGTAGATGGATGGTGTGGTAGTGTGGTGGTGGTGGTTGGATGGGTGGGTGGGTGGGTGGTGATGG
>JASAMX010017790.1:0-11658 GCA_030248175.1 Microlaimidae sp. YZB2_3 | reverse complement strand
AGACAAAAATTTTGAGGGGGGGGGGGTGTGTACCCAATATTTCCGCGCTGCCTTAAAATGGACTTAAAACGCGTGAAAAACGTAAGACAAGCTTATAAATGCTTTAAAACTGTGTAAAATTAAAATAAGACCTTATTGAAACTTATAAATTTTATTTTGTTAATTCTTTTAATAATAATGTGTTTCAGTGGCGTGCCCAGGATTTCATTTCGGGGGGGGGCGGTCTGAGGGGGGCAATATTAACCCTGAAGGGGGGTCTGAGGGGGCGGCAGCCCCCCAGATATGGGGGGTTTGGGGGTCGAGAGCCCCTCAGCGGGGTCAAGGGGGGTCTTGCCCATAGGTGTTTTTGGGGGGGGACAGAGGGGTGCACCCCCCTAGAGCCAAAATTTTGAACCCCCATAGAAAAAAATCAGGGGCTCCCATCCCCCCCCCAAAGCTCGAGAGCGGTCCGGCCTGACCCTAGCGAGGCTGACCCCTCTCCCCCCCCCCTCCCGACCAATTTGAAAGTATATTTTTTTATTTACTGTCAAAAACACTGGTTTTTAGTTAAAAACAGTGTTTAAATACACTTTTTAGGCCTAAATAGGCTGTTTTAATACATAAAATTCAATATTAGACCTAAAAACACTTAAATTATTGAGTTAAAGAAATTTGCTAAAAAATTAGAGCCCCCTGACCCTCCCCCCTAAATTTGAAATCTCGCACCCGGGGTCGACCCCCCTAAAAAGCCAGGGTGTCCGGACCCCCCTGGAACCCCCCTAAAAAATTTTGGCCTTCCACCCGGGGGTGGACCCCCCCCCCTAGCGGACCCGACTAAAAACACCTATGGTCTTGCCCTTGACTCAGCGGGGTCTGGGGGTCGGAGGCCCCTCATCGGGGTCAATGGCATACATGGGCACGGGGGAGGGTTGGGGGGTTAACCCCCCAAATTCTGAGAAGGGGGGTTTAACCAATACATGGGCACGGGGCGGTTGGGGGGGGTTAATCCCCCTTCAAATTCTGAGAAGGGGGTTTAACCCCCCCCCCACTCAGAAGTGGGGGGGAGAAAAATTTAACCCCCCCCCCCCAATTTTGAAAAAATGAAGAAAAAAAATGTCTTTAAAATGACTTTTGTTTTTTTTTGTTTTTTGTTAATGCGGGCCGGCTACAGAATTTAAGCCCTGTCTTACCGTCCAAAAAACCTAGAAAATCAACACCGTTCTCTGGTTAACGTGATGAGATTGAGTTTAGTTGAACTATGATGCATAACTGACCAGAAGAACATTTGATTACTATAATTTTTTGGCTAAAAGCCCCACCCACATCGCGGGATTTGTGAGAAGTGTGGCCAATGTAACATGAGTAAAAAAAATTTTTTTTATTAGACTAAAATTATGAGAGGGGGATTTGACAGACAATGACATAATTTAATGTAAAGGAATGCCAATTATTTTAAAATGACAAAGAAGAAGGAAAAAAACCCTGAAACAGTGCAAGGTAAAGGGTTGTAAAAGTGGAATATGTTTGTGCGGTTAGGAATACGATATGTTTGACATAAAGCTAAGCAAAATTTATCTATGTATATAGAGTGCCGTACTATAACTAGTTACATAGCACCCACCAATTAAGATAGCGTGAAAATAGATGAAACTCTGCACCGTGTTAATAAACAAAAAATAAAAAAATAAAAAAATAAAAATAAAACAAAGCGTTTGATCCGTCTTTTGTCCAGCTCTTCTGGCACATGGGTGGTTCCAAGAGCAACCAGGTCCATTGAGCTTCACACATCCATCCAACAATGGCAGAACTCCATCCAATGACAGAGCAAACACAGCTGGCTTGAGCGTCTCTAAACAAAACAAAGCAACCGAGAACAAGAAAATAAAAGATACAAGCAAGCAAAACATAAAACCGAAACCGAAATTATGATGTTTAGAGTTAGGGTAGGGGGGGGGGGGAGGGACAGGGGAAGAATTTTTGCTGTTGGAAAAAAATGCAACATTGGACACATTCCTCGTGGTCACCCTTCGCCGTCCTCTCCACCAAGCTACAGCAAGCTGTACGGGCCCGAGTATCCCGGCTAAAAAGCGACCGAGCGGGGTGACGTTGATCCCCCTCAGGACGAAGACCTCAGCATATCCTCGGGCTTAGCTGGGGCAATCTGCAGAAGCAGATTCCCGGGCGACCATGAGGGGGTTTAAAATGACTTCTAACTGCCTTCAAATTTAAGTTTTGAGGTCAAAATGAATGTTTTAAGCAATAAAAAGCTCAAAAATGCTATCAAAAGGGCTTTTTGACCTAAAATTAGCGTTTTTTACCTAGTTTTCCTTCAAAATTCAAAAACGATATTGGTAAAATGCACTCCAGAAAAAAACGATATGGGTATTTTGCGTTTCACGGATTTTAACCCCCCCCCTAATTTGGGGTTTAACCACCCCCCACTCCGGACCAACTTGTCCATGTATGGTCAAGGGGGGTCAGCCCCTTGCCAGGGGGGGTCCGAGGGGCAGAATGCCTCCGGGGGAGAAAATTTTTAATTTAAGGCGCTAAAATACACTAGAAATTTTAATTCCAGATTATACTTATTACAAAATTTAAGGTTTTTTTATACCTACACATATAAAACATGTGTTTAAAACATTAATTAAAAAGTATAATAGTGTTAAAAAGTATAATAGTATTTATAGTAGTTTTATTAAATTGTATATCTTAACTACTGAATGGGGATAATCAATTTGTAAAAACTAAGATAAATTGTCAATTTAAACTACCTGCGTAGCGGGGAAAATTTTGCCTTTTTAACTATTAATATGCTTTTGGAAGGCCTCAGGAAAGTTTCTGTATTAATATTAAAGAAAAAATTTTTTCTATCCCAAAATTTAAAAAACGTAAGGGTCCCCCCTTACAAAAAAATCCGGCTTTGCCGGATTTCGGGGGGGGGGGGTGACCAACCGCCCCATCCCCTCCTCCCCGGGCACGCCACTGATGTGTTTATATATTAATATTCTTATAATAAATTAGAAATCATAGTTTTTTAATAATTACGTAATAATAGAATAGTAATATTATTGTCTTGTCTTGATTATAAAGTCAAGTATCACAAACTTTTTAATCCAATCTTATATTTAATTAAAGATTATATACATACATGAGCGTAGCCAGGGGGGTCTAGACCCTCTTTTAGCTCGGCAAAAGGAAAAATTTGGAGGGTCTAGAACGACCCTTTTTAAAAAATTTTCTCGCGCTTCGCTCAGCGTCCCATTAATTATATAGCCTCAACTTGCAAATTTTTATTACTTTGTTTTGTAATCTTGGTATGACCACGCTAGAAACACCCTATTCTTTATGTTTTAATTGGTCTCCACTTCCAAACTTGTGTTTTTTTGTTTTTTAATCCTGATATGACCACGCTGAACCCCCCCCCCTTTAGATTTGTTATATAGTGGTATTAAAAATTTAAAGGTTAGAAGTAATTTTAAAAACCTTTTCTGGTACTTTGCATTGCTCAACTGTTAATCGATGTACTCATTTTTCAGCTGTAATGTTTTGGAAATCGAAAATTTTAAGGTATCAAATTGTTTGTAAAAATTTTTTTATAGACTTTTTTTTATTGAATAATAGGAAAATAATGAAGTATATGACATAAACAAGATAATAAACTCCCCGCGGAAAAATTTTTTTTTGTCCTTTTATCCTTTTATAACGCTTAAAAATTTTTCCCCGGGAGGCGAATTTAGGGGGGGTGTCCCCGGGTACCCCAAATTTAGGGGGGGGTGTCAGCAAAATCCGAAATTTTGGGGGTATAACCCCCCCCCCAACCCTTCCCCCTGCCCACCTATGTATGCAAGTGTTCTATACGCGTATTTTACTCTTTGATCAGTCAAACTAATAATATTGGTACACCTACACGTATATGAGGCTTGTAACGGTAAAAAATTATGAGTTAATTTATATCCGAAAAATGGCCTTTTTCAGCATGTGCAATTTATGATGTTAAGAAAAAAATATTGCAAACTGACAAACTAAATTAAAAATTATGTTTTGACAATTCTAAAAGTCTAAAAACTCAAAAATTTTCAAAAAAACTAAAATTCACATGAACCACCAAAAACATGGACAACAAAATTTGTTTGGCTTTAAACGCTAATTTAGGCTTAGTTTTATACTGATTTATTGTTAATAAGCCTAAGCAAAACTTAAAAATCAAACAAACTGTAATAAAACTGGTTTTTATTAAAATAAGTTGTTTTTCAAAAATGTGAATTTTTTCACAACTAAAATTTGATGGGTATTTGAACGGTTATTATAAAAAATTGGCAGTTACCATGAAAAAAATAAAAGCATAATTGTTACTTGGTAATACGAAAAAATAATATTAATTTGATTAAAGGCTTAATATAACAATTTTCTTAATAACATAAATTGTACATGTCAAAAAATACAACTTATTCCATTCATCGAGTACAAGTACTAAACGTGTACCAAAAATCAGTTTGAGAATTCCACCCAACAAACATAAATAAAAAAATGTTTCTAGTTCAATTCTGACTTTGCGATATCAATTTTGGGCTTTAAAAAGTGATTAAACTACTCTTTAAGGAAATAAATGGTGTTTTATAGCCCAAAAATGACCTTTTTTTGAAGGTACGTTTAATGTTGTTAAGAAATTTTTTTAAATGGTGCTTTAATCAATATAAAAAATATTTGTTCAAATGTCGAGAGTCTGGCAGTTCTAAAAATATTTTTACTTTTTTTCTGGTCTTCGCCAATTTTGTATAGCAACCGCTTAAAAATGTCTCAAAATTAAGTCGTGAAAAAATTAAAATTTAAAAAAGGGATAATTAAATAAAAATGCCTCATAATACATTTTAGCTTAATTTTTAAGCTTTGCTTGGCTTAGAAAAAATAAATCTGATTAAAAATAAGCTTTAATTAGCTTTTTAAACAAAAAACCAATTTGTTGTCCATATTTTGGTGGTCTATGTGACTATTGAATTTATACTTTTTTGTAAATTTTTAAATTTTCCGGACTTCCAAGAATGTTAAAACACAGTTTTTTTTTTTAATTTAGTGGTTAATTAAATTTTTTTCTTAACAGTTGAAATTGTGTACTCAAAATATTGTCATTTTTTACCTACATTTTACCCCATATTATCAAAATTCGTGTTTTAATTATTTTTTAAAGTTTAAAATCGAGATTTTTTGGGTCAAAATTGACCTAGAAACATGTTTTCATTTAGTATTTAGCGTTGAAATCTCTAATTTATTTTTGGTACACGTTTAGTACCTATTACCCAACCCATTCATCGTGCTACAATTGCTTTGCTTACCAATAATTAGGAGCACACGATCCTGGCACTGACGAAGGCGATTCACAAGGATATTGCATCTTTCAGGGTCTCGTCGACCGTCGAATGAGTCCAATTCAGACGCGATTGCATTTAAGGCTTCGTCTGCATAATAAAACTTGGCAAGAGGGGACCAGTCATCAACCCGCGGTTTACAAACAATTTTTCGTATACTTTGCATAACTATGGCAGTAAAAAATTTAATTACCAACTAGTATTTTTGTAATTTAGTAATGATTTATTTGATTATTATTCTTTTCATTAGATTCATTTCATTTCGTCCACCCATCCATCTTAAAAAAAAATTAAAGCCACCCACAGCTAACTGTATTTCCCACCGCAACGCTAATATTTTTACTCTGACTGTGTGGTTGGCCCCACTAATTTAACCATCGTAAAAATTTCTTCAACATTTAATTTTCTTACAAATGACATTCTGGTAAAAATAACATCGGGTAATTTGACAATCTGACTAATTGACCTTCTGACTTATTTTTCCTGAACCTAAGCAAAACCGAAAAATCAAGCCAAATTGATGGATGGTCAATTAGTCCGAATGTCAAATTACCCGATGGTATTTTTACCAGACAGAATGTCGTTTTTCGAAGGCAAGGATGCCTACTATACTAGAATTATACTACACTATACTACTATACTAGAATTATTTTGGGGTTTTATACTATACTATACTATACTGGAATTAAAACCGGACAAGTTTATACTATACTAGAGTTAAAGTCGAGCGCTCGATACTATACTATACTATACTATACTATACTATACTATACTATACTATACTATACTATACTATACTATACTATACTATACTATACTATACTATACTATACTATACTATACTATACTATACTATACTATACTATACTATACTATACTATACTATACTATACTATACTATACTATACTATACTATACTATACTATACTATACTATACTATACTATACTATACTATACTATACTATACTATACTATACTATACTATACTATACTATACTATACTATACTATACTATACTATACTATACTATACTATACTATACTTATACTATACTAGCGATCCCATTTAAATGGGATGCCATTTATATAAGTCCCATTTAAATGGTATCCTTTATTATATATTTTTGATTTTAGCCATGTTGTTGATTTGTTTTGTTGCAATCCTAATCAGTTTGTAGTTATAATACTTTTGTTTTGTTGTTGTTATTGTTTTTACATAAATAAATTACTTTGTTTTTTGTCAGTGAATAAAAGCTTTAGTTTACAAGTTAATATATCAGTAGAGATATCTGACACCGTACATCCGGACACCGGCCGTTATTTTTTTCCATGCGCAAAATTTGTGCAATTAATGGCGTATGGCCAGACACATCATCATAACGTCGTTAAGGCTGGTTCATACTTATGACAAAACGTCCTGTGGACAAAGTTTAAAGGACAATTTTAGAAAAGCCAAAACCTCCTTTGGACAAGCCAAAACGTTCTTTGGACTTTTTATTTTGGTCGAAGTATGAACGCTAAAATTTGTCCTTTGGACAAAGTCCAAAGGACAAAATCCAAAGGGAAAAGTCCAAAAGACAAGAAAGTATGAACACGTTGTCCTTTCGATTTATTCCTTTGGACTTTGTCCTTTGGAAGGACGATTTTACGCTGTATTTGTCCTTTGGACAAAGTCCAAAGGACTTTTGTCCTTTGGACAAAGTCCAAAGGACTTTTGTCCTTTGGACTTAGTCCAAAGGACTTTTGTCTTTTGGACTTAGTCCAAAGGATGTTTTTACACTGTATTTGTCCTTTGGACAAAGTCCAAAGGATGTTTTTACACTGTATTTGTCCTTTGGACAAATTCCAAAGGATGTTTTTACACTGTATTTGTCCTTTGGACAAAGTCCAAAGGATGTTCTTACACTGTATTTGTCCTTTGGACAAAGTCCAAAGGATGTTTTTACACTGTATTTGTCCTTTGGACTTAGTCTAAAGGATGTTTTTACACTGTATTTGTTCTTTGGACAAAGTCCAAAGGATGTTTTTACACTGTATTTGTCCTTTGGACAAAGTCCAAAGGATGTTTTTACACTGTATTTGTCCTTTGGACAAAGTCCAAAGGATGTTTTTACACTGTATTTGTCCTTTGGACAAAGTCCAAAGGATGTTTTTACACTGTATTTGTCCTTTGGACAAAGTCCAAAGGATGTTTTTACACTGTATTTGTCCTTTGGAAAAAGTCCAAAGGATGTTTTTACACTGTATTTGTCCTTTGGACAAAGTCCAAAGGATGTTTTTACTCTGTATTTGTCCTTTGGACAAAGTCCAAAGGATGTTTTTACACTGTATTTGTCCTTTGGACAAAGTCCAAAGGACTTTTGTCCTTTGGATTTAGTCCAAAGGGCGTTTTGTCATAAGTATGAACCAGCCTTAGCTCTGACACGATCAGTCACAATCAGTATAAAATAAACGTGACTCTGACTCATTTTGTTTGTACTATTCGTGTGTTAAAATATAAAAAAGAGTCACAATTACGAGTATTTTGCGACGCTTTTGACTCATTGTGTCAGAGTAAGGACGATAATCTTTCTAGCCATAAGTAAGTTTATTTCATAACTCTGCGCATGGCGAAAATAACAGCCTGTGGCCGAAATTTGGTAAGGTTCGCCGAATTTAAGTCAGTTACTATGCTAATATATTAACTTGTAAACTAAGTCCAGCCTGTATATTTACTGACAAAAAAAAACAAAGTAATTTATTCAAGTAAAAAAAGGTGGCCGAATTTAAGCCAGTTACTCTAATGCTTGAATTATCTGACGTAGGTGAGATTAAAATCTGCAAAAATGCGTTCGCAATTGTTGACTTTCCTTAATTTTTTAATTTTTTAAATTATTTACTTTAAAACTATTTACTTTTTTGCCTGGAAAATAACGCAAGATAATTATTTACTTATTATTCATCTGAACGTCCAATCAACTGCGAGCAACCCCTGCTGATGCAAATTAAACGAAAACGCATGCAAAGTATTTATTTTGTCATAAACATGAAATTAATTAATTATCCTAGGATATAAATCAAAATATACATACTTAAGAATATAAAGGTATACTGCTGTCAAGAACCGAAAAATCTTAGCAAACGAAAGTTTTTGCGTAAATTCCGTCAATTCATAATTATTTGGGATTGTTAAGGCTGGTTCATACTTATGTAAAAACGTCCTTTGGACTAAGTCCAAAGGAAAAACACAGCGTTAAAACGTATGTAAAAACGTCCTTTGGACAAAGTCCAAAGTCCGTTTTCACATAAGTATGAACCAGCCTTTAGTGTTACTCAGACGCGAAATGCCAATGTCGGCGCCACTTGGTATATCCATATCGTAGTTACCATTGCACAATCAGTCAAAGTTTCTTGTTGACACCATGGTTTCCGTTTAAGAAGTTTCATCATGATATATACTTTTATTTAAAGGAGGGGTATCCCAAAAATGAAGATGCAAATTATGAGTTAGTCATGTCAAAACAAACGAATCCTAGTACTGTTTTCAATGTTTCAATAATTTTTTCATGTTTTAAAATAAGCCTTAAATATCTTAATTTTTAAATTTGAATGGATTTAGACCAAAACAAATGAATATAACCATTTTTTTTCCTAAAGAAAGCCGGTGTCGCGGGATATCTTTTCCCCCCTTCTTTTTCGCCCCGGAAGATCTATCTCGGTAAAAAGTCGGGATAGTTTTCCCCCCGGAAAAACCATCCCGCTAAAACACCGGTTAATTCTTTTCCCTCTCGGTAAATTCTCCCCCCCCCCGTAAAGACTATCCCGATTAAAAACCGGGATATTCTTTCCCCCTTATTTTTATATTGTTGTTCGTTTGTTATGAATTTTAGCTTGGTTTTAAGGTTTTGCTTAGGCTGCTTAGGGATGGTTAAGGTAGTTCATGGGTTTTATTTGAATGATTTTATGAATTTATGAAAGTATCATGATAACAAAATAATCATTTTAATTTAATAACGTGTTTTTGAAGAATGCTCAGAATTAATATTATAAACTTTATGCAAATTTTGAAGGGGGGAAGAATATACCGGTAAAAACTTTCCCTCTGATTATAACGCTAAAATAGAAAATTAGAGACAAAATTAAAATCGTGGCTAAACATGTTTTAATATGGAATTTATTACACAAAAATTGGTATTTGAGCTAATAAAGGTACAGCTATTCAAATTATTTTTAAAAATTCTAAGTTTATATGATTTTAAAATTAAAAAGCATGGGGGAAAATCTATCCCGGTATATTCTTTCCCCCGGGGAAAGAATTAGCGAGGGGGAAAGAATATCCCGGGATAGTTTTTTCGGGGAAAAAACTATCCGGGGATAGTTTTTCCAGGGGGAAAAATTTTTAGGGGGGAAAGAATATCCCTTGACACCGGCTAAAATGTTTGGTGTATTTTTATAAAGTATTTTTTTAAAGTCCATCCTTGATCCTTGTTTACACCTGAAACTAATTAAACGAGTTAAAAAACTTAGTTTATTAGTTAAAGAAAATTTGACTTTGTTTTTAATTTATAGTTTATGGTTCGAATTTAACTGTGACACAGATGAAAAAAAAACACCGTATAGCCGACCTGTGTTTTTTTAAATAAAATATACCTATTCATTTATTGTTTTTGGAGTTGGAAGAAATTTAAAATTAAGTTTTTGGCTACTTAAACTTTATTTTGTAAAGTTAATTGTCAAAAATATGTCCGTTATTAAATAGTTCATTTATTTGAGATGCTATCATATTGTTTAGTGTTTCTCAAAGAATACATCTATTTTTCCATGTAAAAATTTATTTTAGATGTTTTTAATAGCAAAAACAAAAAGTTTTTGTGAAAAAAAAGCGGGAATTTTTTGGAAAAACCCAGAAAAAATATTTACACCTATAACCTAAAAAATAAATTAAAAATAATTAATAAAAAATCAAAAGAGACAGAAGGCCAAATTAATTAGAAAGAGTATAAAAATAAATAAAAACAAAAACAAAAGTTACACGTTTCTGCGCTTCTCTGGACGTGTAATGGACAAATAAGTAAAATAGTTGCGCGTCGTCAGCAGAGGCTGGCTATTCTACTTATTTTACAACTAGAAACAAGCTGAAAATTTTTAATAAAACAATTTTAGTAAAATTATAAGAAAATTTTAAAAAGTAAAGAATGAAAAAGCTAAATATGCATAAAAAATAGAAGTTAATTTTGGCAGCAAGGTTCTAGCACATGCAACAGACAAAAAGTTAACAAAAATTAATAATGCTTAATTTTTTAAAAAAATGTACAGGATAATGTAAAGACAAACAATAGGATAATTAGATTGAAGAAAGTTAAGTTAGACGAAATTTTTAAAAAAATTTTTAAAAAATATATTTTTAAAAAAAAAAAGCTTAGGGGCCTGTAATAAAAAAGATATAAGTAAAAAAGAAAGGAATAACCTGTTGGAGGGGCCTGGGCTAGAACTCACCAACGGTTGCCGTCCGGATTTTTGAAAGCCTAAAAAATAAAATTTAATAAATCTTGAATAAATCAAAAACGAATGTATTTTGTTAAATGAAAATATGAAAACTAGTAGCGCGAAAAAAGCTCTGTACAAATTGCATAAAAAATTAGATGTACTTCATGGTTTAATATGACAAGATTATGCTAACTCTATCGTATTTCGGTGCAAAAATAACCAAAAACCAGAGACCAAATTTTTGTATTCAGCACAAATGTGCTAAACACGTAACCGAAATCCACTCGGTTTGTAAAATACATTAAAAAATTAGTTAAAACTTATTTAGTAGTCATTTCAAGGGTAAAAATTTTAATTTTGCGCTTTAAACGCGATCAAAGTACTAGTGAAATTTGGTGTTTGGTTATTTTTGCACCAAAATACTGTAGAGTTAAGATGCTATTGTCATTTTAAACAATCAAATACATCTAATTATTTGGTGGAACTTATATAAAGCTTTTTTCGCTCTATAAGTTTTTGTATTTTCATTTAACAAAATACATTCGTTTTTGATTTATTCGAGATTTATTGAATTTTATTTTTTAGGTTTTTTCAAAATCCGGACGGCAAATGTTGGTGAGTATCAGCCCTGGGGTCGCATTCTGAAGAAACCCTTATATTTACCCCGATAAATCCATTTCAATGAAAATAACAAAATAAATATATATTGTAAATAAATAAACCTGGCGCATATGGGACAGAAAATGATTGCAATGAATTTTTTTAAATTTTTTTTCTCGCGCCGCCAAACCACCTCGTGCAAAATAAAAAAATTTAATCAATGCGCGCATTTTATTTTTTATTAAATTAA